>WBNO01000758.1:986355-1001025 GCA_013400575.1 Peucedramus taeniatus
CTCCGGCGGGGCTGCCCCGGCGGGCGGGGGTCGGCGGTTGCCGCTGCCCGGACCGCGCTCGGAGCCCGCGCGGGACGGGAGAGGACGGGGCAGAGCGGTGGGGGCTCCACGTCCTGTTCTGCCCTCCTCTGCCCTCCTCTGCCCTGCTCTGCGAGATTGTCCCACGGGGGAGGAGAGATAAGGGTGCTGTTGTGGATCGTGGAGGCCAGAATCCTGCCCGCGACGTGAACGGGGCAGCGGCGCCCTTAGGGCTTGCCCACACTACGAGCGGGGAGGGGGCTGTCGGTGGCAGAGCCGGAGGTCCCCCGGCACCCTGTCCCGAGTGGGGCAGGGGCAACGGCTCTGTCACATGCACCCTGTGTGGAGGCAGAGAGTGACGGAGAGATCTGGCAGAGGGGTAACAGGTAAAAACATTTCAGCCAGTGTGCTGGGCACTACACTCGCCACGGGGGCCACCGATCGCGTTAGCGAGCGAAGGTGCAGTCCCAAAAAGGTGTGCTTGTGGCACCATAGGAGATGAACCAGATAGCCGAGCCCTGGTGCCCCCACACCCCACGCGATTCGTTTCATGTAAGCGCACCCGTGGAGCCGCGTCCTCCCGCGCCGCCGCTGCCGGTGAGGCAATCAGCAGCACAGAGCGTACCAGCTCCCATCTGGCTGCGTGCAGGGTGCGTGTGCGAGCCGAGATAACTGCTCCTCGACCCTGTCGGGGGCTGGCACCCTGCCGGCATCGCCTCATCTCGCCCCACAGCCCCCACAACACGTTTGTCTGCCCTCCCTAGGGACCAGCGCTGTGACTGAGTTTCTGACTGCCCTGGCTCAGGGGAGCATGGGCTGGCTGTCCCATCCTGCCTGCTCTGAGCAGCCCTCGGGACAGTGCTGTCCTCCTGAGGGCTTCCCGTGGCAGGGGACGCCAGGACACCAGGTTATCCCACCTTGCAGGGGACACTCAAGTCGCCTACCCTATTCTGGCTAGTTGGATGATGGCACAGAGACCCAGGGCACTGGACAGGCCTCCCCAGGGGCTCTCTGCCTCCCTTGTCCGGCTCACAGCAAGATCTTCTCCGTTTGGCCCCCATCCAGCCAGTACCAGGAATGGCCCTGCTGCTGTTGCGCTCGAGAAGAAATGCCCCTTATCTCTTGGAGCCTGTCTCCCTGCTTTCTGGAGCTGTCCATCTCCAGATACCTTTCTAAGAACTGAGGCTGCTGCCTGCTCTATTCAGAAGCAAGGAGTCAATTTAAAAAAAAACAAATATAAACACCAAAGGTGAGGTCTGCACACACACCACACGCACATGCCGCTTCTGAATCCAAAGCTACTCTACCAGTTGCTTTCATCACCGCGCTTTAATTATAAGGGTGGAGCATTGCAATAAATTATTTCAGTAATCCAGTGGAACAACAACAATTCAGATCTTCCCCCTTTTACCAAGAATCCCTGCCCTGGTTTCCAGAGCACATGTTGGGCTGCTGCCTGGGCCCCATCTGCTTGTCTGCCAGCAAGGCAGCAGGTTTATTAATGGCACCTATTGGGTCAAAACACATGGGCTCCAGAGTCCTTCCTCGGAAAAAGTCACCTCCAAAGTGGCAAAGAAGCATGTGGGCATTACTATAAATTACTTTTAGCTTGCCTCCCAGAGTAGTTTATTCAAGTCACCAGTTAATCCCATTACTTGTTTCTTGGCCAAATAATAATTAATAGCAAGGCAGTTCCTGCCCCAGACTTTTACAGATAAGTGAGAGAAGATGTCATAGGAGACAAACACTAATTCCTCTTGGTTTTCCCCTTTTCCAGGCAGTTTTGGCATTTGCACCCGTGCTGACTTATTTTGAGAGGCATTGCCAACAGATCAGCTTAATTTTTACAGCCAATACTTCTTGCAAATGTGGGATATTCCCCAGGAAACTCTTTTTACTGATGCTCCGGTGGGAGGGCCGGCACAGTGGGGAGCGGCAGCGTGCCAGGCACCGCAGCAACACAAGCACTGCCAGCACTGAGTGTGCAGGGAGCCAGCAGCGCGTCATGGGCAGGGTTTTCCTGCTGTGAAAGGCACAGGGGTCCCTGGCACAGCCTTGTCAGCCCCTTGGCCACAGAAGCCCCCTCTGAAGTGTGAGGCAAGCAGGAGCAGACAGTGCATGCACAGCACACTGTTGACAGAAGCCCATTTAGGAAACGTGGGTTTATCTCCCACACCACTACAGCAGACTGTAATGCTGCTGACATCCCAAGAGATCAAACAGCAGCCAGGCAAGAGAGCAAACAGAAAGTGGGAAGGGCCACCCACCCAGGTGATGGCTAAAGAGGAAAGGGTTAATGGTTATCCTTGCTTTTGGCACATCTGGCAGCAGAGGAATGAGGAGTGTGGCTTGCCCAGCATGGTATGCCAGAGGTGGCCCCGTCAAAACAGGAGCGTTGTCAGCCCTGCCAACACTTCCACGGTGCCATGGCACCCTCCCCAACAGCATACAGCACGGGTGGGAAGGGCAGGGGGACAATGCCCTGTGACACTGCCAGAGGTTCAGTTGGTGCCCAGGTTGCTCAACAGGGCTCCCAGGAGACCCAGAGGGGTCCCCTACCCCACAAAACATTGGGGACTGAAAAACACCTGCATTGCATCCTTTTCTGTGCTTTCACCTGGAGTTGGGAGGCCGGAGTAAAACCAAGGACTCTCCTTCAGAGCATCTCCAGTGCCCCCTCTCCAACACCACCAACAGCATCACAGCCCAGAGAGCTTCTGCTTCAGTGGGAGGCAAAACCCAAGTCTCAAAAGCTCCACAGGGGACCCCATGAGAGGTGCCAGGGAGATCCACACCACAGAGCACCCTAAACAACTGTGACACTCCAAGGTTATATCCCCGAGAGCAGAAAATGAATCTGGCTGGGTTTTACTCTCTGTCTTCCCCTCTGCATGGTACTGACCTGCCTAGAGAAGGGTCCAGGAGCCCCCAGACCTGCCTGTACCCCCAAAGCCCCCTTCCCCTCCTGAAAAGAAAAGAGGAACTGAAAATGAAATTAAAGCATAATTCAATCCGGAGTGGGTCCAGAGTAAAGTCATCTGCTCTTATCGTGTGCTGGCAGGCTCTTCCCGCTCCGCAACAAACACAATGTTATCAGGGCACAGAGGGCAGATTCGTTTGCACCGGCCGAGCAAGCTGCTGTGTCCGCCCTGCCTACCCCGGGGTCTGGGGAGCACCGGGATGCACGGCCAAGGACAGGGGCTGCCAGGGGCTCGGGGAGACTCGAGGCAGCACCCCGGCAGCACCGACAGGGAGCTCAGTCCCAGGACAGGGTGCTTTGGATGGAGGCCGTATCCAGCCTCCCTGCGCAGCTCTCTGGCCAGAGGAGACGGGTCGGGTTGCTCCCGGTGAATGTCAGCACAGAGTAAAGGCTACAGAGGGACAGGGTCCATGAGGGATGTATTTGCCTAAGGGAATATACACGGCCTCATCTTCCATGGGTGCTGCCCAGCTGCTTGTCCAGGAGGCTGCCAAGCTGGCAGATCTTGGCATCCCATCCCCTGGCAAAGCAGCCCAGCAGCACCCCCAGACCCTGCGCACACTCCCAGCCCCACTGCATCGCCTGGACCGCATCCTGCTTTGATCTCTGCCTGCTGCCTGGCTGTGCCCTGGTGGCTGCGGGGCCAGTGCAGCCCTCTCCGTCCTTCTTTATATACCCCTGTTATTTTTAACTCTGCCTACGCAAATCCCGAATCCGGAATGAGCAGCGGCCGGGGGCCAAGGGGAAATGGACATGGTGCAAATTTCCTGCCCTTTTTACCTCTCTTCCTCTATAACATACAGCAACGTTTTTCCTCCACTTCTTAACTTTCACTGGTACAGGAAAGCTGAAAGCTCCAGGCTCTGCATAGAGTCACAAGGTGCAGCACCACAGGGGACGGGGTATCCCACTCGGAAGGGACATCGCACTCAGCATGGTGCCGGGAGATGTCCCTGCCCTCAGCACACAGCACAGGCTCCATCAGCAGTGCAATGCACTGGAGGCATCTGGAGAGCCCTCGCAGCAGCAGCCTCACGTGCAGACACGTGGGCTCACGTGCCAGCCCAGGGGCCCATCCTTCCTTCCCTCTGGCCCCAGCCACAGCAGCTGGGACTGGACCACAGCCATGGGAGTCATTCCCTTTTGCCACTCACAAAAGTGCTGGACAAGACCTGTGACACCCCAGCAGCTCCAGGAGTAACAGGAGGAATTGCTGTTTTCTTTGTGAGCAACAAGGAGGAGGAACACAAGATATTTTTCCAACATCTCTGGTTTAATCTTTTTTAAAAAAGCCACAACACAGAGTACCACAGTGAATTGCACAGGGAGTTTTGCAGAGGATATCATGGTATGGCTGCAGTGCCCATGGGATGTGCATGTTAGAACCCTTCTCTCACATGCTGGAGATTAATAGTTGTACATCATGTAAAAGCAATTTGTCTACAAAAGTTCCAAATGACCCAGGTAAACATCTCTGCCACTCTTTTCCAAGCAGTGTCCATCTCTCCTCCCAGCTGAATACTCTAAGGTATTCAGTCTCCAATGAACCTGCATTCTCAGTGAGTGGGGAAAACCTCCCTTGCCAGGCACAGAGGTAGGAAAAGCGTGGATGCTGAGGCCAGTGCTGGTCAGACCTGATCCACTCAGGTATAAACCATTTCCCAGCCTGGAGAAAGCCTGGCTAGCCCTGGAACCTGAGTACTGGTGTGGCTGCAGTTTCCAGGCACTGCTGGGCCAATGGGGAAACAATTTTCCAATGGGAGCTGTGGGATAGGGTTGAGTGAACGGTCTGCACCATGAGTCACTGGCACCCATGGGGACTCAGCTCAGTGTGAGGCAGTGGGGGACAGCCCAGGTGACAGCAGAACAAGCAGAGAGCTGGAGAACTCTGTGTGGAAACTGTTTTCCAGGTAATTTGATTTTGTTATTCCTCCCATGCAGCTATCTGCCCAGAGCCACCCTGCCGGTGTAAATCACACACCATAGCACATTGCATGGAAAACTCATCCTGCCACCATCCCATGGCCCTGGGACACTGCACCAAGGGCACTGCTATGGCACAGGATGCTGGAATCAATCACAGTCAGCCACATGTGGCTGCTGCAGTGGTTTTACAGAAGCAGCCCACAAAACTGCATCCTCCCACCCGCGACACTCGTGGGCTGTCTGGCAGGATCAGTGGCCACCCTGTGTTGAGAGCAAACCCCTCTGCACCAGCATTACACAGAGTGCTTCACTCTGCTCCAGGAAGTGGCATTTAATTACCCAGCCTCTCGGTAGTAAATAGGTTTCCAACACATTACAAAAGGCTGTATTACATTTTTTTTATCCCCAGCCTTGCTCATGCTCTGCGCCGGTGAGCTCATCCCCTGGGAATACCGTCTCCAAAATAGATTCACTCCCTTGTTGGAAATAATCAAA
Organism: Peucedramus taeniatus; assembly: GCA_013400575.1. Lineage (NCBI taxonomy): Eukaryota > Metazoa > Chordata > Aves > Passeriformes > Fringillidae > Peucedramus > Peucedramus taeniatus. The sequence continues at coordinate 991,775 of WBNO01000758.1, forward strand.
TGGGAATCCAAGCTGCTGAGCCCAAGCCCAATTCCTCCCTTTGTTCTGGGGCTCTGGCAGCGAAGGGGTTCGGAGCAGGGTGACAGGAACTCGCCTTCTTTTAATTGACCTCTGATGATGAAACAATCAACCAAACGATTTAGAAATGTGCATCCAGTGAGATCATCAGGAAAACTTCTCCACAAAGGGGCCTGGGGAAAGGAAGGTGCAGTAATCCACCTGCCCCAGCCGCCTCGGCAGGCCTCACTGCATGGCACAACGTGGCACAGCATGGCATGGTGTGTCACAGCCACTCAGTGCCTCTTGGGCTACCTTGCTGTGGCTTCATGCCAGAAGCTGCCTCACTAGGTCCAACATGGGGAAAGAGTACAGCTAGACCTGTCCCAGTGAGGACATCTGCTCCCATGGGACATCTACCCTCCTTGTTTCCAGCCCCAGCCCATCCTTAGCCACTGGGCACCCATTTATCCCAAGCCAGCACCAAGTGGTAGTGCTGTCTCCACTCCCAGACTCACTGCAAGTGCTGCCACCTCGATAGACATTTCTAGGACAAGATTCCATGATGTTGTGGGGGGAAAAACCCCTCCCAGCCCTATGAGCAGTGCCTCGCTGGGGATTTCCATCTCCTGCACCCTTTCCCCAGCTTTCTGTAGCCTGGCGGGAGGGCAGCCACCCGGGAAGGGCTGGCACGGCTCCCTGGCCCCAGCTACGCCACTGGGGCTGCCCCGGCTTCCCCAGCCCAGGTCAGTGCACGCTCCAGCTTGGCATGTGGCAGGCACTAATTTTGGCCCAAAGGGTTTCCCTTCAGCAGGCTCAGCCGCCAGGGTGGTTTTGAAGACAATCTTAGCCAGAGTCTTCCTTCCTCGACTGCCAGCGATCCGGAGCCAGGCTGGTGTGTTTGTGTTGTGTGTACATGTGTGTGTGTATCTCCAAACCGCAACAAATATTTCATATTCGTTTTCTTTCTTTCCCTTTTTTTTTTTCCCCCTCCAAGCCCTTGGCTGCGGTATTTAAATAGTAGGTGTGGTCCCGGTGCTGCGTGCCAAAACCAACACCAGTTCCAGAGCAGATAACCCTGCGAGCAAACGCAGCAGCAGAGAAACCACACTGAACTGCTGGGAGAGCTGTGCTGGGATGGGCAGTGCTGCTGGCTATGGCCACGGCACGGCCCTGTGGGCAGGCAGGCAGCAAGCGGGCACAGTGGCCACATGGCTCCCTGGTCCAACATGAAAGCTCAGCCAAAAGGGTCAGGTAAAGGGAGGAGGTGGTGGAATCAGCATGTTCAGCTGAAGAGCCATGCACTAGCTGTTCACTCTGTGCAGCCAGGAGTTGTTTGGGATAGACCCAGATGGTCTTTTGGGGTTTGTTTTTTTTTATAAATGAAGGCAAAACATGTTATTTAATCATCTATTTTCCATGTTATAAACAATCAAAAATATTTGTTTGTTAAAAAGGCTACATTTCTCCCCCAAAAACATACAGCATGAGCAAGTGGGAGGAGAAGTCCCTCCAGTGTTTTAAAAGCAGTTCGCAAAGAAACTTTCTTACGCCCTGATGTTTTTCTCATCCAAGCTGAAAGCCCTGAAATACGGTGAACGTCATGTATTTCAGCATGAGTCACCCAGACAGAACCAGCTGCGTCACCTTCCCTGGCAGTGCTGGCTGTGCCTGTGTGTACTGGGGACAGTGGGGATGGAGGGGACCTCTGGGTGCTCTTCACCCAAGGATGGATCGAGATAAGTCAGTTCAGGCAGGAGAGGAATGAAGAAGGATTGCTGCAGACCCCGAGCTGGAATGCCACCCTCCCCTTCCCTGGGGCAACTGCCATTTTTGGGGATGGAGAGGGGTTACCTTGGAGTAGCCATGAAGTTTTGAAGATTCATGGTGTGAGCATAATCCACAGGAAGTCCACAAACTCATTCACAGAGGAGTGTGCACAAAGTGCTGCAGGTGAGGGCAACAGCACCCCAACTCCAGCAGAGCCTGTGCCTTGCTGCTGGTGTCCCCCCAGAGCAGCATCCACATCCAAAAAGACAAAGGAAGATCCTTATTACAGCCTTCAATCCCCCAGCTTTCCACAGGGCTGGCAGGGCACCATGTTTCTTAGAGGGTTGGTTCTCATAAGATTTTGGTCCAGACGGGACCTATTTACCTTCTGCAACCTGTGGGATAGTGGCCCAATGTCCTGGGACAGAGACTAGGGGAAGCCTGAGCCTTTCCAGACCTGGCACTCACACCCCACTCTCCTCCTCATTCCCTGGGTGGCTCTGGTGTGGCATACCCTGTTTGCTCCTGCCCTAAGCCAGTGCCTTGTGGGAAGCAGGCAGAAAGGGCACTGCCACCCCACAATTGTGGTCCCAAGCAGAGACCACTCAGGTGGATGGTCCCTGGAACACTCATCTGCTGGGGACAATGCCAAGAGAAGGGGATGCTCCTCTCCAGCTGAAGCCCAACACCCTGCCCAGAAGATGAGTGGGGATAAATGTCCCCTGGCTGGACAGTGCTGCTTGTCCCTGAGCTGAGCTGGTGCACGGCCATGGCCAGGCGTGTGGCAGGCAGAGCCAGCACACCTCTCTCTCCCTGCCTGCCGGCCCCGCCGCAGCTGCAGCTGGAGAGGAGCCGGCCAGGCTTTGCCAGCAGCACAAGGTGCACAGCGGGGCGAGGATCCACCCAGCCCGTGGCAGAGTAGGAGGGTCCTTGGCAGACAAGGTTCTATTTGAAAATCCACAGCCAAGCCGGCTCCCTGCCCGACCTCAGCGCGTGTTCTGGCTACGGGCAATCAGCCTCGAGCCCAAACCCAACCTCTAATGGCCTCCATTTTCCCTGGCTCCATCTTCCCTGACATGCCTCAGCCCCGCTTTGCCACTGCCTCCCACGTGTCACTCAGTGCAGTGTCCCGTGGCTCCCCAGGGACCTGTTGGCCCCACTGGCACGTGTCCCAGCGTGGAAAGGAAAATAAAGTTCGGATGTCACCTCCCCGATCAAGAGTGGAAAAATCTTTCCCAAAAAACACTCTTTTGATCCCTCACTGAGCGTAGCCAATGTTGGAGTCCCCAGCCCCACAGATTCACAGCCAAACAGAGAATTTTCCACCTACATCAAAGCAGAACCATATGGTTTTACAGGAACGGACATGGAGGTTGTGTCCTGTGCACCTGCCCGCCTGTCTTCTTGTTTTGGAAAATTGCAGTGACCACGAGGCACTGTGCAGGATGCCGAGGTCCCCTGCTCCACACCATGTTGTTTCAGCCCCTCCTGCCTCCCCCAGCACCCTACATACTGTGAGGTGTAGGGAGCCTGGGGGCTTTCCCAGTGATTACCCTAAATCCATCTCCCCTCCCAGACATGTGAAATGAATGAGGCCTGACTGAACTCATGGCACATGTGATGGCAAGGAGGCTGCTCTGCCTATAGCATGGGAAGAATTTAAGGGGGGGGAGAGGAGATCTCTGGGGTTTAGAGCTGTAAGTCTACCCTGGCCCCACTGCTGCCCCCCATGCATGACCCTGCATCCCTCCTCTGCTCTGAAGGGGAGGATGCTGGGGTGCAGGGGGAAGTGAGGTTCTGTTGCACTGCAGAGCTCTCTCCATGGAGTTGTGGACTCCACAGGACTGTTTGTTGGGCTGTTCCTGGGTCAGTGGGCAAGGGATCACGTGGGAAGAGCCCAGCCCTGCATCCAGGCTTTCCCCAACACCAAGCCCTTTGCTGAGCTGCCCTCACAAACTTACAGCCCAGGGGGTGAGATAGGATCCATGGGTTGGTGGGCAGCTCGGTCCCCACCCAAGGCTGCCACATCTTAGTGGCCCAACCTCACTCTTAGCCCTTGGGTGGATTTAGGAAGTCAGGACGCCCCTAAAATTACTTGAACCCAGCTTTGCCCCAGTAAGCCTGTTCCAATTCACTTGGTGCACACGGGGCCACCACGGGCACAGGGACTTGGGGGTACCCGGCCATGCCTGGTTACCTCCCCCCCACCATGTGCCCTGGGAAGGGGTATCGCCTCCTCCAGCCCTCCGAGTGGGTCAGGTGGCTGTGCCTTCCCGCTAGCCCAATCTGATGCACTTCAAAGCCGGGGCAGGAGCGCGGCCGCCTGCCCCGGGGACATTAGTGTCAGGCAGGGGGACATGCAGGCAGCCCCGGCTGCCGGTGGGGATGGTAGGAGATTGCTCCGGGAATCTGCACTTCCCGTAAAGAGGCTGATTCCGGGAAGGAACCCCGGGCCGGAGCCATCAGTGGGACCATTACGGGCCACTCCAGCCATCTGGAACTTTTAGTCTCCAGCAGGGTCTGCTTCCACGGACGGTGATGTGTGGGGGTTCTTCTCCAAGTACACAATTGCAGGGTCATTTGCATCTAAAATGGGAGCTGGGCCCTTTAGCGGCTCCTCTGCTCCTGATAGGGGCTGGGAGCCTGCTCGGGCACTAAACCCGTTAATGCAATCAGCGGGGCCGGGGCTCTGCATATCAAAGATCCCCGGCTCCCTTATAGCAGCCTCCCGGCCACAAACCTCCCCTCGGCCACCTTTCATCACTGCCGAAGTGGCTGTCACCCCTTTCCTGGGGAGCTGTGGCTGGGGGAAGTCCAAGGAGCAGGGATGATGAAGGGCCACCAGGCCTCCTTGAGTGCAGGATGGGGACACTGCTGCATCCTTGCCTGCACCCCTCTCTAGAATCATCACATGATTCAGGTTGAAAGGGACCTTAAAGACCATCTAGTTCCAACCTGGCTGCCACGGGCAGGGACACCTTCCCCTACACCTTCCCCAGGTTGCTTAAAGCCCCATCCAGCATGGTCACTCCCCCGCTGTTATAGTTTTCTTCCCTGTAGGATTTATTTTGTCCCCATTCATGCTGTGGAGGAACATGACCATGGAGAGACTGGGGAGGGGGCCACAGCCCCCACCACTGACCCGAGGGAACCAGCACAGGACAGGAGCACCCACAAACACTGACTCACTAATGGGGTTACTAATAACATCCGAAAGAAAACTGGCTGAGGCAGCCCTGCCCCACATTCTCTGCACCAGGGAGTGGCACCATCTTCATCCCACTGCAAGGTGTCCCTAGAGAAAGGACTGGCAGCCCTGGTGCCACGTACCAACAGGGAGAGTGCTGCTTGGCATCCATGTAACAGGGTGCTGGATGCTGGAGGCTCAGCTGGGTGGCTCAGCCAGCACCTCAGGGTATCCTGGCTGGGGCTGATACATCCCCCAAGGTGTGCTTGCAGACCAGCCAGCATCTCCTCCTCTTGGGAAAGTGCTTTCCTCCTTGTTCATCCTCTGCATCCCCAGGCTCACCACAGAGAGCCTTCCCTGGGAGCAGAGAGGACACTGCCCAAGGTGGCATCACACTGCACCTGCATGCAGGACAGACCCGAGCCATCCCTGAATCTGAAGGCATACACTGGGTATTCCCACACCATGGGCTGGTGGCCCTACTCCTGCTCAGGCAGACCCTAGAGCCCCCTTGGGTCACTGCAGAATCCTTGCCATGGGCAGGTACTGGAGGCCATGCCCTCCCTGGATGGGCTCCTGGCTACAGCTCTCCTCGGGTCAATCTACAGCAGGCTCTAGGTCTGCTGAAGGGACAGCACAGGGCTCCTGTTACATGAGGACACCTCCTCAAAGGCACAGGGGTGCTGGCTGCGCTGGCTCGGTGCCGTCCAGGGCGCTGGCCCACGGCTTCTGGCCAGCAGTCACTGCTCATGGCAAACACAGCTGCTCCTCCATCCTCCTCCATGCCCGGCTCGTGGCGCCAGGGGCTGTTGCCGTATGGTGCCGATGTGTACACAGCGCCTGGGTACACAGCGCGTGCCACGAGCGCTCGCTCTGGGGTCTGCCTGGCCTCAGGGGGACACAGCACCCCCCAAATGGCTGCCCCCTTGGGCAGGAAACGGGGTGGGGGCCCTCAAGTGCCCGTACAAGGGATGGGGGCTCACCACTGGCTGAGCCGTGTCTGATCTGGCCTGCTGGAGATGGGGATGGGCTCCTGGCGTGGTCAAGAGCTGGCCCCCACATGCTGGTGGGGAGCTCTTGGGGCACAGTGGTGTTTTTTCACAGTTTTTTCATGCCTGCTGGTGGTTTGGTGCTCCCAGTGCAGCCAGTGGGATGCCAGGTGGCGGCTGCGGTCCCACCCTGGCAGGGAAAGCTGGCAGTGACTCACTACCCTCACCAGCCCTGCCTGCTGGGTGACTCCTCCTTCAACCCATCCTGCTGCTGTGCCAGCCCCTGCTCCCTCCATGGGCCCAGATCCTTTGGCTGGGCTGGCTGCCACCCATGGGGGATAACCCCTGAGCTTGGGGGACCCCACACCCCGTGGCCAAGGCTGCACCATTGACACCCTGTTCCTCTGCCCTGGCTTGATGGTGCCAGATTCAGGACAGGGGGAAAAGAAAGTCATCCTCCACTCCTTTTTCCCTGTTTTTCCACCCTCTTGAAGGGAATGCCCAACCTCTTCCACAGGGTCCCTCCATCTCCTCCTCCCAACCAGTGCATGGGACAGGGAGAGGGGGAGCCCTGTTGGGACTGTTCAGTCCCCAGAGCAGTACCTGGGGCTGAGCTGAGCCCTACTCAGCCAACACCTCACCCAGCTGCCCCAGGGCTTGCAGGGATGTGCACGCCCTGGGGGAAGGATGCAGGCAAGGTTTGCATCCAGGGAGAACGGAAAGTCATGTTGGGATGTGTCCCAGTTGTAAGTTGCCATTTTGGGAAAGGGGTTGTGGGTCTGGGAGGGGCAAATGGGCAGTAGGCAGGAGGTGGGGAGGGGCAAATGGCTTTGGGACCCTCCCCAGGAGGTTCCCTAGAGTTCAGCTCCTCTGCACAGCTGCTGTGGCAGCACATGGGTCCCTACAGAGCAACAATCTCCTGCAGCGTGTGGTGGGCTCTGCTCTTGCCACATCCAGGGTGACAGCAAGCCCAAGAGGAGCCCCTGAGTGTGCATGAGGCTTGGCTCCCCACACTGACTGCAGCAGGGAGGACATGGGATGAAGCAGGCTGGGGGCTGGGGCCAAGCCCTGCCTGACCCAACTGTCCTGCACAAATCCTGCAGGCACCCAGCTCCCAGCCAGGACCCACAGGCTGCAGGGGCACTGATGCAAAGACAAGAATGCAGAGGCTCCCATGCTTTGCTTCTCCCTGCACTCCCATGGCTCAAGATGCATTGCATGAACCAGCACACGGAGCCAAGGACCCCAAAACCAGCGCTCCAGAGAAGTGTGGGGTGACAGCACAGGTGATGGTTGGGAGCTGCAGGAGACAGAGATGTTGTGGTTGGTGGGAACTGGTGGGGTAGGCAGTGAGAGGTTGGAAACTGGACATCAGCTCTGCTGGGTGGTGCTGATGGGGGGGATTACAGGGTGGTTTGCATTTTTGGGGGTCTCCCTGCAGCCCTGCTGGGAGGCTGGGTACAGTGAGGGGAGGAGCAGAAGGATCAAAGAGGTGGGGGAGAGGAGAAGCTCGTGAGTTGTGGGTCATTATCTGCTATTAACATCTGTAATCTCCCAAGAGCAAACTGAGATTTACAGCCTGTTATTAGGCTGTTACTCAACCTGTTGTGCAACAACTCAATTAAAAAAAAAAAAAAAAAAAAAAAAAAACCGACCGTGATTAATAGCCTGCTAATAAGGGGGAAATCTCTCCTATTTAATTCAAACAGCCTCTGCCTAGGCATTCCAGGAAGGTATGGGCTCTCAGCCCAGGTTCCCAATCTGGCCGCTGGGCTCCTGCTGGGATTCCCCCGGGAACTGACACTGGACAGAGATCCTGGGGGGTCGGTAGGTGCTGCTCCCCACAATAGATCTGGACTCTGGGTTCCCAAAGGCATCGGGGTGCAATCGCCACCTCCTCCCAACACTGCCTCCATGCAAAGGGGGTACCAAATAGTCCTTGGCCATTCTCTGTGGTCACCCACTGGAAGAGGTGGAAACTCTGAGTCAGCTGCGGTTCTTATCCAAGCATCTCAGCTTTTCTTTGGCCATGACTTGCACCTGAGTCACTTTGACCCCACAGCTTCCTGCCCTCCTGCCTTTCACTGCCTGTGGTCCAGAGGGTGCTCTCTGTCCCCAGATGTTCCTAACTGCTACAGCTTCACCTCTTGACTCTCACTCTCTTTTCCAGACATCCAGACCGGTCCTCCCTGTAAACACCTCCATGGCCTTGAGACCACTCCACTGGGAGTGCTCCCTGGTTCCTGAACTCCTCTGCTCCTGGGTCTTTGTTTCTTCAAATTGTCCCTCCTTAGGAGAGGAGAAGCAGTGTCACATGGCTGTTCCCCTCAAATCCAGTCTCTGGACACTTTGTGCCCCCCACTGGGACCCCAAGGACTTGTCCCTTGTCCAACATGGGGTCATCAGCACAGACTTAAGTAGAAGAGAAGATGCCAACAGACCCACTTACACTTTGCAGTCTGGATTCAGCCCATATGGTGTTTGACCCAGTGACTGAGCACCATGGTTAATTGGATTGCAGCCTCATTCCTATCCCTGCTGCCAGCCCAAGTCCTGCCTGTGGTCCTGGGATGCTTCAGGAAAGCCACCATCTGGGATCCACCTCTCTGCAGCATTTTCCTCTCCCTGTGGCATTAAATCCCTTGGCCACTTCCCTTTGGACACACACTGGCCCTGCCCAGAGGGACTCACAAGCTCTAGGTGAAGAATTTGGCCACCCAGGAGGTGCTGCTGTCACCATCCCTGGCTGAAGGCAACATCACCTGCCAGTGCCGGTGCTTCTGGTCTTGCCAGCAGTAGCTGGTCTCCAGGGCCATTCTTTGCCTCCTGGGGTGGTTGGAGGCAGCTGGGATCAGAGAACAGCCCATGCCACCTCCAAATGACACCCAGGGAGGACTGAAGCCTCCCTGGGCAGCTTCTTCCAGCACCCTGTTGTCTGTTTGGGAGCAAATACAGCTGGGGAGGACTGGGCTGTGCTACCACGGGGCAGTGTGGACACAGACAGCTTCCATGGGCACCAGGGCAGTGGCACATCACAGGGGGGGGGACAAAAACATAGACGGAGGCCTCCTACTCTCCACACCTGACCACCCTGCAAGGCCAAGCAGCACCCGTTCACCCAGCCCATGTGCTGGTGATCACCATCGGAGCTGCCACCCACCAGCACCTCCAGCACAGGGCTGCAGCGGGCCAGGGCTTTGTCGGTGGCCGCCGGGCTCCCGAAGCGTCCCGTCCGGTCCGGTCGCTGCCGTGGGACGCGCGGGCAGCCGCACCGCGGCAGCTTCCCTCAGGCTTGCTCAACACGGCGG
>WBNO01000758.1:1001050-1017649 GCA_013400575.1 Peucedramus taeniatus
CCCGGCCGCTGGCAGGCCCGGCCCTGCCTGCCGCTCACGTGGCGCTGCCAGTCTGTGCTGGCACTGCGGCCGGGCCGCATTTTCCACATTCTGCCCCGCTCTGAGTCATCCACACCTCTGCTGCCAAAACCTGTACCTGTGCCTGGCTGTGCCAGCAGTCTGTGCTGGCTCCAGTGGCTGTGCATGGCTCCGTGCAAGGTGAGGGCGCCTATCCCTGTGTGTTTGCTCCAGGGTGCTCTCCCCTGCCTCAGAGATGAGCTTCCCAGCCTTGGCCCCAGGAGAATTGCAGGAATGCTCCTGCCTTGGAGCAGGGGAAAGCTTTGGTGCTGGAGGTCCTTTGCTCCATGGGGAACACCCACCTTTGTATCCTTTGCCCCAAGCATCCCAGGGAAGGGGTTTGCATCCTCTGCCACCATTCCCCAGCTCCCCAGCTCCAGGCACTGCATCACTAACCTTCTGCTGCCTCCTGTCCCAGCTCACCATGGTGCTTGACTCTTTCTAAGAGTGCAGCAGTGCTGCCAGCAACCTCACCCTGCTGGCAGCCAGCCTGCCCCGGCCCCAGCCCCTGCTCAGCTCCATCTGCACTGTCCCATGTCCCCATCCAGAAATGCCAGCAGTGCCACCCTCCAGCTCTGGGCCTGGACTGGCATTTGCAAAAATAGCCATGACCAGGGCTCAGGCACACGGGAGCCACTTGACAGGGGGCACTGTGTGCTGGCTGTGGGGGTGGGGTGCAGAGGGAGAGATGTGGGGGGCTCTCACCCACAACGCCCTGGCAGCACCTCGGGATGGCTCACTGTCAGCAAGGACTGCACATGCCTCTCCCATCACCTGTCTCTTCAGTCCTCTCTGGAGCCTGGCACAGAACACCAGGGCTTGCCAAGACCCAGCACCAGAGCGATGTGTGACCCCCAGCACGGACATGATTCCACCCCACCGTGGGGCCTTTGGCTCACCCCGGTGCCTGAGTGTGCAGTGACTTTGCCAAGCCATGGCTGAGCCCAGGGCAGCGTGGCCGCATGGCTGAAGGAGTCTGGGTGATCAGCACACCATAGCACCCCCCAGCCCCACAGTGACACAGCCCCTGGGGGAGCAGCCAGGAGGGGAATCAGTGTGAGTGCTGGATGTACAGGAGCGTGGGGATGTGTGGCAGGAGTCTGTGTGGTCTGTGAGTGTCCACGGTGGTGGGCCATGCATCCATATCCCCACATGTGTGCAGGCACACGTGAGCCCAAACTGAGCCCGTGTGGCCAGGGGCCAGGGAAGGAGTGAGGTGAAGGGGGCTGGTGAGTGGGGGTTTGCATGTGAGGGGCGTGGGGAATGTGGGGGGATACACGGTGTGGGGTCTGGGCTCACCCTGGCATGCACGGATATGGTGTGTGTGTATGTGATGTATGCATGTGTAGGGCATGTGTAGACATGTATATACACGTGCAGGGTGTGCATGCGTGTGAGGGGTGCACATGCATTCCCATGGGGGCATTTGTGTGGTGCAGATGTGTGTGGGGGATACTGATGTATCCCAGCATGTCTGGAGGGGTGTGGGGAGGCCCGTACAGCCCTGTGGGATCTGTGTCCAGGCATGTGCCTCACTCCTGGGTGGTGTGCGTGAACATGGCATGTGCACTCCAAGGTGCACATGATGTCAGGTGTGTGTCTGTCTGTCCACCTGTGCCACACGTAAACATGTGCAAGTGTCCACAGCAGCAACTCCCAGCACTCAGCAGTGTTCCAGGGAGCACTGCTGCTCACTCGGTGCCAGCAGCCAGCGAGCTCTCGTGCAAGCAGGTGGCTGGGGAACAGCCCTGAGCCCTTCCTGGTGCCTCTCCCCACAGCGGTGGCTCCAAGCCGTGACACAGGGGCCAGGCTGTCTCTTTCCGGCTGTTTCCCAGCCTGTCAGGCCAGTCGTGTTGGGTCTTGCTGCGATTTCCCGGATGGTTGCTTGGCACCTTCCTCTTCCCCATCCGGATGGACAAGTTCCTGGAGCACCAGGCTGGGGCAACACATCTCCTTGGCTCCTGCCCTGCCTTTCCACCTCCGTGCCCTGGCTTCAGAACCCTCCCCAGTGCTGGCCGGCTCCCTGCCTGGGTGATTTGAGGGGGGCGGTGAGGCAGCGGGGCTGCGGGCGGGCACTGAGTCACGGCAGGGCGGGAGGCACGGGGACAGAGCCGCCGCCTCTGCCGGGCGCTGGGGCGGCCGGACCGGCCGGGCGAGTCAGGCTCGGGCGGGCAGCGCGGGCGCCGCTCGTTCGCCGTGTGGCTGTCGGACGTGCCGGGAGGAGCAGCGCCGGTGGGCATGGGGAGAGCCTGGGGAGAGGTGCCCGGGGCTGGGCAGGAGGGCGAGGCCTGCCCGGGGCCGGGAGCTGGGCAGGGATGGCTGCAGTGAGCTCGGCTCTCCCTCCCACTGTGCTGGATGGTACCGGCCATACGGGGATGCTCGGCCTTGGGGAGAGGCCAGATTTCACAGTGCCCGTGGAAAATCCCTTCCTTGCCCGGAGCCACTCGCAGCTCCGTGCCGGGGGTAAGGATGCAGCTTTGAGCAGAGGGCGTAGCCGTGGCCACAAGCAGGCTCGTGGAAGCCGCTTGCCACGCTGAGTCCTGCTGTGCCTTGCTGTCCCTGCGGCCTGCCCGGGGTAACTCTTGCCGTGCCACCACTCCTACCCTGGCAGCAGGACAGCTCACATGCCTGCTCGCCCACCCCTCCTTCTGCACATGGGAAAACTGAAGCAGAAAGCGTGGCAGAAAAGACATGTTGGCTTAAGCCCCAGAGAAGCTGTGGGCACTGAGCCATCAGCCCTGCCCAACCCCACACACTGCAAGAGCATCCTTTAGGGAGAGCTGGAATGTGCAGCTCAGGTGCTGTGGTAATGCCAGATCCATTTCAGTGTCCTCAGCAGCCAGGGGACAGCCCTGGGCACATGCCCCTCAAGCCATGCTAAGCTGTGGTTCTGTGCCCTCCTGGCCACACGGGCTCTTGGCTGGGGCAGGGGAAGTGCAGGCCCTCAGGCATTCGGACCTGTTCCATTTATTCCCACAACCTGTGATTAGCATTGCTGCCAGGGTCTGTAATTACCCACAGCTCTTCATGGCAGGAGCATGGTCCTGGTGGGACAATCCCCCTGCAGGGAGCCAGAGGGACCCCCAGGCTAGAAGTCCCCTCTGATACCCTGCAAGACCCAGGGGCTGCATCCCCACTGGAGGGAACAAGGGCTTCCTTCATTCCTGGTGTTTCCAGGAGCCCCTTGGCTGTGGTGTCCCACCAGCCACTGCACAGGACACTAGGGGCAGAAGGCAAATGAAGTGGGGATCACTGGCTCAGCCCAAGGGATGGAGGAGTGGGGCTGACCAGCACCAGTGCTGAGTCAGGGTCTCCTCCCTGGCAAGCAAGGCCAGATCTAGGAGGGATAGAACCCCTCGATTCCCAGAGGCTGGGCCACTGAGCTCTGCTCTCCACCCCTAATGAAGTCCTTCCCACCCCTGCCACAGACTTCTGGTTAATGAGCCCCATAGTTCCTGCTGGGAAGGTGCTGGAACCTTTCCTTCTGTGGCTGTAACCCTTCCCAGCCTGGGCTCCTACAGCCTGCCCTGTATCCTCTCCTGGCTGGCAACTGCAGGGTGAGGATGCACCAGCCATAGGGGACCCAGACTTCACGGCTATTGACAAGTCTGGCTGCCCTAGCAGAGGCAGGATGTGTCCAGCTTGTGTGGTCCCACCCAGCCCCACAAGTATCCTGGGGGATGGCTTGGGGGAGGGTCGTGTTGGAGAGATCCAAAGGACCTTGTGGACCCCACAAGGCAGTAGGGTGGAGGGGCAGAGATGGGGCTGTGGTAAGGGTCAGGCTGCACCCTTAGTGCATCTCTGGGGTGCAGGTCTGCCACCACAGCCAGTGGCAGGGGCCTGCTGTGGTGTAAGGAAGCCAAGTGCATTGCCCCAGAAGGGACAGCAGCAATTTTCATAACTGGAGGAACCTATTCCTGAGGGTGTCAGAACCTGGCACACCTGTGCACAGGGCTGTGCATGCCTGGCACACACATACAGGGATGTGCAGATTCCCTGAAGCAGCATGTGGGCAGCACCTGCGACCCCTCTCCTGGCTCTAGTACCATCAGATCAGTGTCCAGAGCAAGGGTGCTGGACACTAAGACGCAAACAAACCCACCATATTCCTGTTGTCCCCCATATTGTCCCACCAGAGCCTTCACCCCATGAGTGATGCTTGCCTGGGGCCAGGACAGGTAGAGCAGGATCCCTGCTCTGGCCTGTCATTTTGTCTCTAATTGGATACCCTGCTGTTCCCCTTGGTCAGGACTGAATGAGGGCTGGCTAATGAGGGGAATGTGATTAGCAGGGCAGGGGGCTGGCTCTGGGCACAGGAGGTTTCCCTGGGCCAGGTAATGACAGGCTTTTGTCCCCTCTGCTCCTGCTCCCAACAGAGGCAGGGGGCGAGGATGCCCCAGGCATGGAGTGGGTACCAAAGGGCTGAGCTCAGCAAATCCTGGCTGTTCCCACTCCTCTGAAGTGTCCTGCTAAGGGGATGCCTCTGCTGCTAGAGCCTGACTGGGGACCCAGGAGTCCTGGCTCCAGTTCAAGTGCCCAGACCCAGTGTGTCAGCTGTGGGGACATCCCAGCACTGTCACCCCTAGGCCTGAGGATCCTGCTCCCAGCTGGGAAACTCATCCAGCTATCAGGTTCTGTCTTGAGACACAACATTTCTGGTGGCTAGGGTTTACCCAGGATGGGACAGATGCCTGGACAGCAGGCTCCAATTCACTTCAGCCCTGGGCCTCAGTGCCATGGGCTGCAGAGGCACCTTGGGCCAGTTGCCCCCTGTGCTGCTCCCCAGTGCAGGGGCCAGCATGAGGACTCACCAGGCAGCACTGTTTGAGAGACACATTGGAGCCCAGGGGTGCTGGGAGCCAGGAACAGGATCTGGTTCTTGTGTGGGCTGAGCNGCAGGCAGCACTGTCTGAGAGACACATTGGGATCTGGTTCTTGTGTGGGCTGAGCTGGGTGTTGTACTTGGAAGAGGCCAAGATGGAACCAGGAGAAGAGTAGGACTGGCTCCCACTCCTGTGCATGCTGAGGGTGCTCTCAGGCCTCGGGAGAGGGAGGTGTGGGTCCCCACTTTAGCCAAGGTCACACAGCCAGTGCTTGGTCATACTTCAGCCCTGCTGAGGTCTTGCACCCTGTGAGGCTGCAAGGATGTGGGGAAGCCAGGATGGACGTGGTGTGCAGAGGCAGGACCCTGCAGTGGGACCCTGGTGCAGCCAGCACATGGGAGAGGTGCTGTGCCTGCAACCTGGCAAGCAGGAGAGTGGAGATGCAGACAGATTGTGTGCGACAGGCCGGGGATAATTCACTGCTCCCGAGGAGAGAAATCTTCCACCTGGAAAGGAATCTGCCCCCCTCCGCCCTCAGCCCAGGAGGCTGCAGGGCCCAGAGGGGCAGGGAGGGATGTGCAGGAGGGCTGCTGCACTGTGAGCCTGGACAGGCAGGGCAGGCAGCACCCTGCACTGGGCAGGGCATCTGCAGCGCTGCCGCATCTGCGTGGGTCCCCTCTGCCCCAGACACGAGTCCTGACTCCCTGATGGGACACTGGGAGGGAAGCTGGGGTTGGTGCCAGCTGCTCACCCACCCTGCAGCTGAACATGCACACCCACCACAGCCAGCACTGTCCCTGTGCTGGGTGCACGTGCTGGAATGAGCTGGAGGGTGCTTCTTGATCCCACTGGCTACTGGCCACCGACAGCCTGGAACCAGCAGCTCCCATCCTGGCATAGGAGTGGGGGCATGATCCCAGTGGGGTGCTTAGAGGCCCCAGCAAGGCACGGTGCATGCACTACTTTGGAAAAAGGCTGTGCCAGGCAGTGCTGAGAGGGCTGGGAGCCAGAGCGGCTGGAGGGCTCATGGGGAGGGCATGGCTTTAGTGCCCCAGCCCATCACTGCTGTGCTGGGGAAGCCGGCTGCGTGGCAGGCCCTGGCATGAAGCAGCGTCTTTGCCGAGCACCTCTCGTGTCTTAGCATCTCCCAGGAGAGGCAATGTGTTCCTCTAAGGGTGTCCAGGCCTTCAGGCTGCTGAGTACACACAGATACGTGTGTGTGTGTGTGTGTAACACATATGTCTGAGCATGAGCGTTCTGGCTGTGCACGTGACACATCTTCAGTCAGGGCTAATTAGGTAGTGAGCTGATCAGCAAATGACCCTGAAAGCATTGGCTTTCTGGGGACAGCAAAGGAGACAAATGAGGATCAGTGAAGACACATGCTGCCCCACAGCATCCTTCTCGGCCACACCTGAGCCACAAGCAGCCTCTCACCAGGGTCTCCTGGGGGAGGACTTTCCCCACCTTCACCCAGGTGCATCCATCCCTGTTGTCCTTGTCCCCAGCTCTCTGCCTCGTTGGGAAACAGGCTGAGATGATGAGGACAACATCCAGCAAGGATGCTGGAGCAGGCTGCCAGCATGGGGAAGGCTGGGCACCCACGGAGGCGGCTTTGGTTCCCCGGGGTGGACAGACACAGCAGGGGGACACAGGGACACCCTGCTGAGCTGAGGGCACAGGTGGCTGTGCCAGGCACCCTACCTGCAGTGGGCAGGACTGCAGCAGGGTGAGCAGTCCTTTACCCAGCACTGTCACACTCCCCTGCTGGTCCCCGTGTCGCCTCGCCGTCCTGTCCCGCACAAACATTCCCTCACTCCCGGCCATGGTAAATATTGTTGCAGGGCAAACAGTGAATCAGCCCTCTTTGTTCGAGTGCTGCTGGCAGCCCCATCTTGTTCGACTGCTGTTTAATGACCCTCCAGTTGTGTACCCTGGAGGTACTCATTAACCTTGGGCTGCAGATGGTGAGGAGGATGGATCTGAGCTAGCCAGGAATGGTTTGACAGTGCTGGGGACCAGCTCTGGGCAAATTCTGGTGACCTTTTACCAGGAGCGGATGTGCCAGAGGTTTCCCCTCACACCTCTGCAAGGTGTGGCCAAGCTGCTGACAGCTCAGCATACCCACAGGCTGACACTCTTATCACAACCCATGAGTTCTATTTTATTTTCTTTCCTGATTCTCCTCCCCATGGTGTTGGTGGAGGAATGGGAAGGGAAAGTGAGCAAGCAGTTGTGTGGTACTTAGTTGGCAGCTGGGGTTAAACCTTGACACCACCCCAGGGTACAGCACAATGGGGCTTGACTTGAGCAGCATCCCCTTTAGAGCATCCCTCTTCAGCTCAGTCTGTGTTCCTGGCACAGCTGTGGGGTGCAGAGAAGATGCTGGCTCTTGTAGAGGGATCCTCCAGCCCCTGTGTGCTACAGGAGGGTTTCAAAGGCCTTATGATGGGAGCTGTGGGTAGGAAGGCTGTTCAGCACAGCTTGGGCAGGTTGGTGAGGGCCATGAAAGTGAACAGCAGAACATCCTGAGACATGCAGGATGGGGGCTGGAAATGGCTAGTCCAGGAACAACTAGGAGAAACATGGGTGCTGATCCTTCTGCCACTGCTGAGAAGCTGCTCCTGCCACTCTGCCTGGTCCTCACCTCCCATTCATGTGTTCCTGGCTCTCCAACAGCACCTCGAACTCCACCCCACGTTGCAGTCTGGTTCCTTCCCCCACTGGTCCAGGCTCACCCCTAATGGTGGCAATGGCTCTTGGCCCACAGTGGTCCCATGGTGGTCATCTCCAAGGGGCAGTGCCAGCCCAGCCCAGGGACACTCCATGCTCTAGCTCTGGAGTTGGGCCCAGGATGCCTCAGGGTCCCCAGGGCTCCAGCACTGGTGACACAGTCCCCTACAGTGGTGGCCACACCAGCAACAGCACGTGCCAGGATGCCAACCCCAGTGCCCCTCCCCCACAAACTTGTTCTCAGGGAGACAGGAAAACAGGGCTGGTGGCAAGTGACAGCACAGGGTCTGGGGCCATCCCCACTCCCACCAGCAAGCTGTAGGAGTCAGCATCCCCCCAGGAGCAAGAGCCTGCTGGAACTTCACCTCTGAGAGGGCCTGGTGGGATCAGAGCAGGGCCATGGTGTGGGGCAGGAGCCTGTGACCGTGTCCCTGTAGGGCTGTGCAGGACCCAGCCGTGCTGCTGGCAGAGGGGACAGCCTGGGGAGGACTGCAGAGACTGTGTGGGGTGCCTGGCATGTTGGATCGGGGCTGCCAGGAAAGCCCCGATAAACATCTAGCCTCTGTTTATTTATGACTGAGGATATTTATACCACAAAGTCCTTTAAATTTAGCTGGGGACACGCCCAGGCACCATCCAGTGCTGACGGCCATGGGGAGCTCCTGGTGCAGTCTGAGCTGGCACACCAAGTCAGGCACTGAGTACACCAGCAGCACCAGATGTGTCCTGGAACTGTCACCTCCAGGACTGATATCTTCTGTGGGGTGTGAGGCACAGGAGCATGGCTGGGGGGACAGCATCACTTCTCATAAAGACAAGATGAGGCTACACTCCAGAGGGCCAGGGCATCCAAAGATGATGGCACAGGCTCCATGCCCATGCAGTGAGGACCCCAGTGCCACCAGGGCAGGTCCATATCTCCTCTGACACAAACTGACACCTTCCTATCCGTCTGGCCAGTGCTATGTGAGGCTGGTTGTTGGGTCAGAAACAATCTTGGGGCTACATCCCGAAATTACAGCCCGGAGCTCGGCCGGGTGGGCTCGGGGCAGCCCAGGGCCGTGGGGCACTCTGTGCCACCCCGACTCAGCCGGCCGTGTCCCTGCGCTCCTGTCCCTGCGGCCACCGGTGCCGGAGCATCCCCCGCCGCCGCCGCGGTGTCTGCCTCCCTCTGCCGGCAGCGGGACACCGGCGCTCCCCGCTGCCGCTCCCGGCTCTCGGAGCTCCGGGCTTTGCGGTCCCTCAGCGCCGAGGCAGCACGGTCCCCTGCCAGCCAGGCCCGCTGCCCCCTTCTTCCCCTTCACGCAGCTTTGGGTGAAATGCGGCATTTTGCTCGCACAGTTTCCAGCTGCTCCGTGTGTGGCTCTGTCTTCGTTGGTACAGCATCGTCTGGAGAGAAGAGGTTTGGCATTTCCCCTGCTCTGCGGTGAAGCACAGAGCAGCGTCCCGGCACCCGCAGACCTGGCTGCCCCTTGCCCCATGCGGCCCCTCTGTGCGGTGCCACGGACGCTGAGCCTTTAGCACTTGCAGCTCTGTGCTGTGTGGACGTGCCACCGTGCTCATCTGGTACTCAGTGCCTTTAACAACTTCATTCCTTGTCTTGGAAAGGGTCTCAATAGCTTTGGACAGGCGAGG
This sequence comes from Peucedramus taeniatus, assembly GCA_013400575.1. NCBI lineage: Eukaryota > Metazoa > Chordata > Aves > Passeriformes > Fringillidae > Peucedramus > Peucedramus taeniatus. Next base: position 1,010,299 of record WBNO01000758.1, read on the forward strand.
TCGAGTTTACACGAGGCAAAGGCAACGTGCATTAGGATTCCTACCCACTCAGTCTTTATTAATTAGATCCCATCTCAAACTCTGCTGTTTCTCCAGGACAAATGCGATGCCCACCAGCCTGTGATTGTCCTTGACAGCTAAGACAGCCTGCCCTGTGTCTTTCCATAAATGTGCTGCACTTCATTCTACTCTGACAACAAGCATTTTACCTCCAGCTTGTCCTAAAATCCCTACCTCACAGATCGAAAGAAGTCCTAAACGACTCTGAGCAGTGGGAGCTTAGGGCTGGCCAGCCTGAACAGTGCCTGCATGCCCATCTCTCCAGCACCTCACCCCACCTCATGAGGACCATGTACCCAGCTGGTCCCCAGGCCTGGGCCATCCTTCTCAGTCTTTTCCAGCTGTCCCCTCTGTCCCCTGCTTCCCTTACTGCTGCCAAGTCACATTAAGAGCTGCGGAGCTGCACGGTGGAGCTCGCTGGGGTGAGTGTCCCTAGGACAGGCAGCTCTGCATGGCAGAGCCTGGCCTTGCCTGGAGGCTGCTTATCCCTGTCCTCAGATATTCCAGAGTTTGTTTTTAGACTTGGAGACACTCTCAGCAGGGATATCTGGATTTTATCTGCTGTGATATCCGATTTTATCTGCTCTCCCTCCCTCCAGCTTTACACATGGAGCTCCTGCAAGCTCTCCACAGGGAGATGTGTTTACAGGGGTGATGAGTGCTCGGCAGCACCGGCAGACACCAGCGTGGGACACAGCCCAGAGGGACACAACCCTTGTACCTGCCAGCAGCGAGGGCTAAGGGCTGTGCCCACCGCCTGCGGGGGAGGTATCCCTGAGAGAGCCGTAGGAGCCAGGCAGGGTCGGGGACGCGCTGCCTTGCCGGCGGCTGCAATGAGCAGCAGCTGTCCGCAGAGGGAGCGCGGCTCCTTCCCGGCCCTCCTGCTCCTCCTCCTCCTCCTCCTCCTGCCGGCAGCTCCCCTTCAGGCCCGGCACCTCTGCCCGGGGGGTGTGAGCGCTCAGCATCCCCCGGGGTCCCCTGCACTGACCGAGGCGAGCTGCGGGACGGGAGGGCAGGGAGGTGACCCTCACTGAGCAGGGTTGGGTCCCGCCTGGGCTCTGTCCGCGTGCCACGGCTGCCTCCATCTCTCTGGATATGTGCTGGGGAGATCCTCCCCCCCCCTAGCTGCTTAGGGGGTCCCCAGCATTCAGGTCTGGACATGCCTGATGGCAACAGCTCTAGAACCCACTCGTCTCTGCCAGCACCAGGAATTATATTTAAAATCACCTGTCCCGAGGTCCATGGGCTTCAACCATGGAGCTCTCCAGCCCCCTCACACTCTGGGACATCCACTCCTAATGCACTTGGTGTCCTTTTTGCACCAAAATGTGCTGGATTGTCATGATTCCAGTGAGAAAGACACTCAGATTCTTTAAGTGATATTTAAAATGCTATTTAATAGAGCTGACACTATAAAGTGACTACTGTAGATAATCTTAGATCCCTTGACAGGCAGGAACTCCGAGTGGCCCAGCACTGAACAGGCCTCCAGTCCACACACAGCACACCATGCAGCACACCCTGTCAGTAGAAAGGGTTCTGCCAGTTTAGTCATTTGAGCTATTGTAGAATTTCCTTAGAAGAAAACAGCTCTATTCAGTATTTTACTGCCAAAAGGAAAGATGCTGTTATGAGAACTTCTTGCTGCTGTTTCAGATAGAGGCCCAGATATGCACATGGCAGGCACCAGGTATGAGCTCCCTGCAGACTCCTCTGTTACAGGCTGGTTTCTAACCTGGATGAGCTTAGCCTGGAGCCAAGGGATGCCCACAGCTTGGGTCTGGGCCTGTGCAGGCTTGCTGTTCCATGGGTCACTGACTCCTCCTGCCCAGGGCCACAGCAGCACCCTGGCTGTAGTCTGTCAGGGCTGCAGGGGAATGGGCTGTTTTCTAGGGCTCCTGCCGATGCCATTGTGTCCCTCCTCCATGGGGGTGCTCAGCTGATTTCCCCGAAGGGAATTTCAGCACAAGTCAGCGGATGGGTGAGGAGAAATGTCGTGGACATGCCCCAAAGGGAACTGAAACCCCTGTGTCATGCAGGGTGGAGGACTGCGTGGTAAGCTGGGTGGACAGCACCTCATCCTCCTCACTGCCCTTGAGGATGCAACAGAGGCCTTGGGGCCTCTCTCCAGGGACTTGCCAGGGCAAATGTCACATGGGGCAAGTGCTGGCTGCTGCTTTGCCAGGCTACTGCAGCCATTGTCCCTTGTCCCTCAACCCGTTCTCTGTGGGAGTGCCACTACCCCAGGGACGCTGTGCTCAGGCTCAGCAGCCAGGTGTGATTTATGCCTGGGTCCCTGCCTACCCCCCACTCCCTAGGGACACAGCACCAGCCCTGGGCAGGGCAGCAATGCCACCCCCTTTTGCCAGGACCCAAGAGCCAGCTGGCCAGGCTGGGGAGAGGAAGGTGCTTGAGGCAAAAGGGGAACGGGACGGGGAAGGGGATGGGGGCTGGGAGATGGGGAGTGTGCACCCTGCAGCAGGTGGCTGCCTGCCAAGTTGCAACAGGAGATGGGAGCATTTCTGCAAGCCCTGCTGAACCTCCAGGCACCAGCTATCCCTGTCTGGGGGGCAAAGGTGGGTTTGACAAGGCCCGGGGCTACAGCCACACACCCTCCCCAGGCAGAGTGCCCAAGGGTGCACTGGACTGTGGCAATGAGACAGGCCCTGTGGTGATTCTTGTCCCAGCCCAGGGTGCTCTGCAGCCCGTGGGTGACAGGCTGAGCATTACAGTGATCACTTCTAGCTGGCTCCAGGTCCATGGGGCGCTGTCATGGGATAGCTTCCAGCAGTGGGGGACCAGGGACAGCTATTTTGGGCAGCCCAGGGCACCATAGCTGTCATGCTCTCTGCAGCACAGTGCACTGGACAAGGACCTGGGTGCTGCCCTCGGAGAGGAGGACATGCTTCCCACGAAGGACCCAGCATCCTGTTGCCCACCGTGCCTAGGGGAGAGCCACATTCCAGGGATGAGGCAGCCCAGTGCAGGGCTGACCTGGGTGATGCTGAACCCATCCAGATGGCTCTGTGCCTCCCAGACAGGTGTCACCAGGGCAGAGGGAGGAACAACAGCCTCGGGACCTGAAGCCAAAGTATGAGCTCGCAGCAGAGAAATCTTTGTCTGTGTCCAGGACTGACCCCACCAGCCACACGTAACCCTGGTGTTAAACACAAGCTCTGTGTTGTGAGCTGGGTGCTGTGTGTGCCACCAAAGCTGCAGGGAGGGCACAATGGGGCAGTGTAGGAGCCCGTCTTCAACCCCTGTGGCTGCTGTCCCCTGGGCATCCACACCCATCTTGCTGCCCATCCAAGCCAGGGCTTCTCCCGGGCTGTCTGGATATTCTGTGAAGGAATTTTCCTAGGTCATTAGCAGGCACGCAGGCACGGGAGTGGAAAGTCCCCAAGAGCCGTGGCTGCCGGGGATGAAGCTCCCTGTGACCACAAGCAGTGATGCCTGTGGCATTTCCTCCCGATGTCACTCGCCTGTCCTGGCACTCGCCCAGGCTGTGGGCTCTCAGTGGAAGCCTGGAGAAGGTGTGAGCTCCTGGTAAAGCCTGGGGCAGGGCTGGGGGAAGGGCAGCCCTTGGACAGGGGTGCCAGGATGCAGAGGGGTGTCAGAGCAGGATCATGGCACTGCCCTCACAGCATTGCAAACACACCAGATCTATGCTGGGGAGCAAGGCAGCTCTCACGAGGTGGCTTCAAATTGCTGGCAAATCAGGGACAATTTGGGGGTTTTTCCAAGAACTTTGATACTATCATGGGTGCTTTGGGGCAGGAGATGACATTCTGCCATAGCACAGTTCAGTCCCTCACGTGTCAGGCAGGATGGAGATGACATGCCAGAGAGAAAAGAAAGATGGGAAATCTGCGAGGACAAAACACAAGCTGGTGGCTCTTCTGTGGCATTTCTGCTGCTCCTCTTGCAGCATCCTTCCTGATAATAGAGGGCCAGCTGTGAAATCCCCAGAGTGGGCACAGACAGCCTATGTAGGGACTTCTATCCCCATTCCTCCCATCCTGAAGGCAGAGGTTGTTCCCCACCAGGTCACTTCCTTTCCAGGCTCCGGTGCACAGGTGGAAATGTGGGGGACCAGGATGACAGCCACTCCAGAGTGTATGGTCTCCCAGTCTCTGCAGCTCCTCAGGCAGCCTGATGCCCTTTGGGGCTGACGTGCAGCCTGGGGAGCTGTAAGCTGCCTCCAAGAAGATTGTTTAAAAGAAAATGGATTGATTTTGGTGATGAACCATCATGCCAAAGCTGAACTTAAACTTTCCCCTGCCTCCCACCCCAGGATACATGCAAGCACTGGAGCTGTCATTCCAGGAGGGGTGGGTAAGGAGCCCCCAGTTCTGCACGCAGCATCCCACTGTAGGGAGACCTCAATGCCAGATCCACACCCAGCAGTCCTGGGGCTCGTAGTACTCAGGAAGTGCTTGGGAAACAACCCCAGGATCTATCTGGGGAGGTGGAAAGCCAACCTCCATGTCAGGCACACAGCAGGGACAGCATTAAGTCCTGCTGCATTTGATGCACGCCTGAGCTCAAGGACAAGCCCTGGACCATGCTGGGGCTTCAACCACTTGGGGATTATCACAAGCCCATGCTGCAGGCCTGGTGCATGGGAAATCTTCAGAGATTCCTGGTCTTTCAAGCAGCCCATCCCTCTCAAAGGTGTTGGGAGCTGGCATTTCCTCTCCACCCTTCAACCCTCTGGATCCCTGCCCGCATTTGCCCACGGTTTCCCAGGCAACAGCACCCCTGGAGATAGGAGGGGAGAGGCTGTGCTGCCTAGGCAGTGCTGCCACCCACACTGACCCGTGTCTCCCACAGAGATGGCACTGACGCCAGGAGGTCGCTGCACCTGCCCGCAGAGGCGGAAGCTTCCAGCCTCACAGATTCGAATGGCACGAGGGGAGGGGTGCTGTGGCCCAAATCTCGCAAGGATTTGGGGGACGTTGTGACACCTGTCAGCCTGGGGCGGGGGGGATAGTGAGGAAGGAAAGAGATGAGTGTTCCAAGATGGGGAATGGGGGGATGATTCCTACCAGATGGGGAGAGAGGGCTGAAGGGGGCACGAGTACAGGCTGGAGCATCTCCCCTCAACCCCTTTGGCACTGCAGCCTCCCACCCCACAGATCACACTTGGCCTCTGCTCCCGCTGCGTCTCCAGGCACCAGGAGAGACCAGGAAACTCCTGACTGGAGTGGTAGGACCATGACCATGTGTGCACAAAGCAGCTAGACTCCTGGGAAGGAGGTGTTTGCACCCAGGTGTAGGTTGCTAGAAGACGCTGCAGCATCTCGGTGATTGCAGAGGAGAAGGAGCAGCCCCTTGCTGACCCACCTGGGGCTGCAGGGCTCCTCCTCCTCTTTCCCCATCTCCTGAGCTTCTGTTGAGTGCACAGAGGAGATGCATAGAAAGTGAGAGAGATCCTAAGAAGAGTGTTTGAAAGCATGAGTTTCATCCATGGAAATCCATCCCTTAAGGATCAAGTCTGCAACTCCACAACTGGCAGCTCCTCTCCAAAGCTCAGATCCTGGGGCAGGGGTGTGGGTTGCAGCCACATTCTGGCTCTGACACAGGCCGCTGGGTGTGGAATGCTGGGTTCAGGAAGCCAGGTGTGGGATGCTGGATTCAGGTTCTGGGTGCAGGATTTGGGCTGCAGGGTGGAGCATGAGGCCACACACAGCTGGGAGCGAGGGTGCTGGTGAGCAACCTGGCTCCTTGTGCAGAGCAGCCATGTGTGGGTGCTGGGAGAGTGTGGGAGGACCTGAGCACCCGTCAGTTTTGCTGCTGCCTTCCCCTTCCTGCTGTAGGAAACCTCACTCTTGGCTTTACCATACTTAAAAACGAAAGCAGTGTTGGTACATGGCTGCACTCGCCTCCTGCAGCCCAACAGGCTGGTGAGACTGCTGCAGTGGGGCCTGGACAGACACACCTGGGGCACTGCCCCATGCCTGTGGAGGATTTCCCTAACCAGGCAGCAACCCTCAGGGACAGAGCAGGGATCCGTGGAGAGACAGGTAAGGGATGCTTCCAAAGTTGGTTAGAACACTGTCAGGTCAGCCCCGGGATGGTGTGCAGGGCTGTGGAGGCAGAAAGGATTCTCAGTGGGATGTGGGAAGGGCTGTGCTGTTGCTGCACTTGGGGTGCCGGGCTGCATCCCTGCCATGCTCCCCAAAAACAGCTCCTTCCTGAAGACGCAGGGTGTGGTGCCGAGGCCCCAAGGTGCAGGAACTGGAAGGGATTCAGGGAGCAGGGCAGAATGCTGGAGAGCGGGCACACATCCCAGCACGTGGGAAGCCCATCGGGATGGAGAGGGGAGGGAAGAGAGGCCTCGGCGAGAGGCCAAGCAAGGGGTGGCCCCTGGCGCACTCGCCATGCGTTACTGGAAACATCTGGCCTGGGATGTGGGGGAGTGCACTGGCTGCACACACATGTGTGCACAAGCACATGGGTATGGGGACACACACACACACACGTGTATTTATGGCTTCATGTGTATCAGTACATGTACCCACACCTGTGTACATGCATGCTCACATGTGCCCACATACCCATACATGTGTACATACGTGTCCATACATGTAGACACACATATACAGACATGAATGTTTGCACACACGTGTAGATGCCCCCAGACACGTGTGTGCATTTGGATGTAAACATGTACAACTACATGTGTACACACTCCTAACCACATAGGGGTAAGTGTACAGATTTGCATGCATATATGTGTGTGTACATGTGCCAGCAAGCACACTTGCTGCAGCACACGCAGGCACGAACACACAACTGTGTGACACGCACGTGTGCAACAGACATCCACACAATGCACACTTGCACAACTGACAGAGTGACTTCACGCATCTTGGCTGGAGCCTGTGGCCACCCCGCTGCCCGGGATTGCCGTGGCACTGTGCCCTGGCAGTGTGTGCACGCTGCGTGTGGCGGTTCCTCTGTGTGTAAAAGGCGTGTGGCAGGGATGTGTGTGCGGGGATGAGTGTGTGCCCAGTGGGAGCCTCTGTGTGACCACACATCCCATGTACTTTCACACGCGCCACATGCCTGTGCAAGCCTGCATATGCCCCTCCACGTCCACATGCCTGTGGGATACCGGTGGCTATGTGTGCCAAGTATGCCATGCGCGTGCCCAAGTGTGCCAAGTGCGGAGTGTGCCCGTGCAAGTCCATGCGTGCAGCATGCCCGTGTGTGCCGTGTGTACCCGTGTGCCCACGCGTGTGCGTGTGTGCCGTACGTAGCCCGTTTGCCCGCCATACCGCGTGCG
>WBNO01000758.1:1018284-1050945 GCA_013400575.1 Peucedramus taeniatus
CCCGCGGGGCGGGAGGGGAGCATGGCGGCGGCAGGCCGGCCCGCTTCTCGCCTTCCGCGGGCACCGGGGAAGCCCGGTTGCGGTGGGCCCGGCGGATGCTGGCGGAAGAAATGGCCTCGCAGGTGGCAGCGGCTGCACTGGTGCATCGGGCCGCGCTCCCGCCGGGCGAGAAGGGACGGGGGCTCCATCCTTCGGTCGGACATCCGTGGCCTTCCGCTGGGTGCCGTGTGCTGCTTCCCCGCGCCGAGGTGTGACATGCTGTACGGGAACCCCTGTGGCTGCCCAGGTGTCCCCATTTCCAGGGTGCCTGCCACCCGTGCCGGCTCTGGGGACGAGCTGCGCTGCCCTCTGGTCTGTCATGGCATCCCGCAGCTGTGGGAGAGCCACCCCGTGGCACCAGTGCTTTGCATCCTTGTCCATGCTGGTCTGTCCAGAGGACGCTGCAGCCTCGGGCATCCTTGCATCCGTCCCATTGCCACACCACCGCTGGCTTCGCGCTCGGTCCTTGTCAGGCTGGAAGCCAATGCCAGCGGCATCTACGGTGCTCATGGAGGCTTATCAGCCCCTGGCAGACCCCGAGGGGAGTGGCAGCCGTCCGGCCCCTTGGGCACTCCCCCTTCCCAGGGCACGGGATTAGTTCCCGGTGTGAATTCAGGGCCGCAGGGTGGGCAGCTTTTGGCTGGCTGGCGGTAGGTGTGTGACGGGGAGGAGGTCTGCCCTCCGAGCCTGCACCTCTCACCTTTGAGAGGTCCCTGGGCCATGCAACGAGCCAGGCTTGTGGCTGTGATGACATCTCAGCTCCCCTGGAAATGCAGGCACTGCTGAGGAGGGCATTGGCAGTGGGGTGCAGATTCTGCGGTATCTGCCGGCAGCAGCCTGTGTGCGCTGCAGGGGCTGGGGGCTCACGCCACAGCCCCTGGATTCCTGCCCCTTATCTACACTGTCCATGCTCCTTCTTATGTCTTAAGGTCTCTGCTGATTGCTTCAGAGTCATGGCAGCCTGGGGATGGGCCCTGGGGTGTTGGCTGCTGGTGGTGGTCGGGGACCCTCAGTGCAGGTCAGGGGTCCTTCTTCAGTCAGCAAGGGTACTGAGCGCTGGTGTGGGATCTGCAAACACCAGTGCTTGTTGCACAGACAATCAAACCGGTGTTTTGCAAGAGCGTCTGTCCCTTCCAGTGAGGTCAGGTCTCAGTGTTCCCCTGGGGCCTCCAGCAGCCCCAGGCTGGGGCGGGGTGAGGGCCGGGGAGACAGATGCCTGTGCCCGTGCACTGTCCAGCAGCACCTGGCACCCGGCTGAGCCCAGCGGCTCGGCCCCCCTGCGCTGCACGTGCATGCGATGCACCGGGGCAGAAGGCAATCGTTTCCCATCTGTGTCCTGCGCGGCAGCTGAGCCCTGCACTGGCCCCACTCAGCGCCCAGTCCCGGCGCTGTCGTGTGCTGCAGCCACTTCAGCTTCATCTCTCGCTGGGGGAGAGCTCAAGGGGCCCCCGCTCCTGCCCGCGGCCCCTGACGCCCACCTGCCGGGGGGCCAGCAGCCAGCTGTCCGCAAGGTCGTCTGTCTACACCGGGTAAATCTTTAACTGCTTCTTGGGAAACACCTGGGAGCCGCCGCTCGTGTGGGTGCCAGGGGGTTCAGAGACGCTGCAGGGGCTGGGAGCCAGCAGGAAGAGACCCCGCCACCAACCCACCCAGCCCCAGGCTCTGCGTCCTCCACCAGGCGTCCTGCTACCCAGCGGGCAGGTAGAGGGGAGCGACTTGCCTGGCACAGCCCCCCAGTTCCTGGAGGGAGGGGGAGGCCTGGGGTGAGGATGTGCCCGCCCCACCAGTCACATCTCTCTTGGTGTCTTCTCCCCTCTGCCCAGCTTGCTCTGCCGGTGGATTGAAGGACACTGGTGCTGGTGCTGCAGCCAGCGTGACAGAGAGCGGGCAGGCTCGGGACCCTGCGCTGGGCGGCCGGCACCGTGCTCCAGCCTCCAGGAATGGCCGATAAGTGCAGCGAGGGGCTGCTGGTAAGTGCAGGGGTGTGGGGAGCGGGCTGCTGTGCACCACTGCCTCGGGGACCCAGACAGCCTGGTGCAGGGAGCAAGACACTGGGACTTGGTGTGCTGTCCCAGGACCTCCTGTTGGGGTTGTGGCACCAAGGTGCTCTCCCAGCATGATGATTTTTGGGCTGATGCTTTCTCTCCATGAGCCTGTTGCCTGTGGGGCTCTTTGGGTGTGGTGTCTCGTTGTGCCTGGAGATGCTATCGCCTATTTTCAGGAGCTCTCTGCCCAGCCTTATCACCCATCCCAGCTCCACAGGCAGGCAATTCTACACTCTGCTGTCGGCAAAGGGTGCAGGTGTTCCTCTGAGCCAGGTGCCCCCAGAGGGACACATTGTGGATGCTTCTCCTTTTCTTCACCCTGTGGTCTCTCTGAGATTGAGCTGGTAGGATGGTGCAATGGCAGATGAAGGTTTTTCTGGGCACTGGTGCTGTGAGCTGCCATGCACTTGCCTGCGCCAGGGGTGGATTTGGTGTTCTGGGCAGATGTGGGATGTGCCCACTGCATGTCTTTGTTGGAAGGCTGCGATGGCCCCGTGCTTGTGGCAGCTCAGGTTCCTGTTGGCAGACTGCTGTGCTGCCTTGGGCAGGTGAGCCCTCAGGCTAGGCTTGGCCGTTTCCCTTTTTCCCCAAAGGATAGGAGCTGAATGCTGAGATTGACACGGTCACCGGGCCCTCCCCTTCCCGGGGGGCTTCCTGAAATAGCTGCACACTCCAGCTGGAGGGCTGGGAGCCAGGGTTTGCCTGGGAAGCCAAGAGCCAGGGGAGCGGCATGCTCCAGCAAGTGCTTCCAGCGCGCCCGCGTGCACGCAGCTCCTCCGCCTGTGTGTCCCAGCATGGCCCCGCCGGCTGCGCCTGCAGCACGGAGCCCAGAGCCCATCCTGCCCCCAGCAGAGAAGGGGTTGGGGCAGCTGGTGGGATAGGAAGGTAGATTTCTTCTGCAGAAGCCCTGGGCTGGTAACTGGGAGGTGCTGAGGATGTATCTGGGCACAGTCAGGGGTCTGTCATGGGGACACACATGGTGCTTGCCATTGCTCCATGCTGTTGATGTTTTCTTGTTATGACCAGAGCAGTCAGCATCGCAGTGGGGTGAGGGCTGAGCCTGACACCCAGGAGCCAAACATTGGAGTGCCCACCCACTCCCCATAAATCTTTAACCCGCTTCTCAGAAGTACCTGACCAGCCCACCCCAGGGCCAGGGTGTCACATGCAACAGGGCCTGACACGTGCTGTGTTGGCTACCCTGGCTCTCAGATCTCTTCCTGGGCCTCCCCTGGTTGCAGGGTGCAAGGATACCACTGCAAAGGGCATTGCTGCTATGGGGTCTGTGGGGAGAAGGGTAGGTTCCTGTGAGAGCATCCCTGCTCCTGAAGCATCCCCATTCCTGCATCATGTGAGCACCAGGAGGAGCTGCAGTGGGCCAGGTTCTGACTGCTGAGCTGCCTGAGCCCCTGGGAAAGGAGCATAATCTCCTTGGCCTGCCTGCAGGGCCCTGCCAGTAACCTTGTAAAGTTTGGTCCCTGCCTGTCCACTCATCCCTGCCTGCGGGTGCAGCTCCCACCCCCACCATCCCCAGTCCAGCCAGGCTCTCACCATGCAGCCCCTGCCCAGCATTGTGTGCAGTGCCTGGGGCCTGCACTTTACAGTGCCTGCTGTGCCCCACCTGGGGAGGGACAGGGGTGATGGAGGCAGCAGGTGGGTGATGTGTGCCTGTGCCTCAGTTTCCCCACCTGTCACCTGGGGCCTGGAGAACAAGGGTGATGTGTACTGCTTTTGCAGGATCTGTGTTTTTGGGTGCCCCTGTGAAGCTCTGAATGCTTAATCCAGAACAGGAGGCAGCTGGGAGGGGCTGTGCCCACCCTACTTCTCCCAAGCCCCAGAAATGCTCTGACTGCGAATACCCAGCGGAGTGTGGGACGGCTCCAGGGGCTGGATCAGTCCCTGTGCAGCTGGGCAGAGGGGCTCCCTGTGAGCCACAGGGGAGGGTCTGACTGCTTCTCCCTCCCAAGCCTTTAAGGACATTTTGTTTTGTTGTCCTTGGGGTGCTTTGTTCAGACTCCAACATTGCCAGTGGCTCCTGACTTCCAGGGCTGCCTTGCTGGCACGCCAGGCAGCCTTTGGCTGCAGCTTGCCCAGCTCAGGTAGGTTCCTGCTAGCACCCAAGACCACCCTGAGTACACATTGGGGTGCTGCTCCCACTGCACTGCAGGGGGGTAAGGGCTGGGGGGTCCCTGCCTGTTCCAGACACCCCCAGCGGCGCAGTGCCACTGACCAGCGGCAGGAGCTGCGGAAGTGGCTTTTGGCTGCGGGAGCCCTTCCCGGAATACCAAGGGGCAGTGATGGGGGGGCTGGCGGGGGATTTTTCTGCCTGAACGCCCCGGGAGAATCATGTCTGCCCTGGTAGAATGGGGCCAGAGAAAGGCAGCCCTGTCGGGAAGCACTCAGCTAGGCAATAGTGGCACTGGGACAGGTCTCTGGGCATCATTCCTACCCCAGTCACCCTGCAGCCCTGTCAGGGGGCTGGAAGGCCTGTGGACCACTCCCCACCCACCCATTGCCCCATCTCGCTAGTTCAGCCCCAGCACGCCCAGGCAGCCAGGTTGGGGACCAGAATGCCAGGGTAGGTGAGGGTCCTTTGTTTCTAGCAGTGTGCCTCCGTGCAGCTGGCTGTCTCCTCTGTCTGCTGGCTGGGCTGCCAGGGAAGCAGCACTTTGCTCCCACAGGGCAAGGCTGGCACAGGGTCTGGCATCCCCAGAACAGGGCGGTGGGTCCTGCTGTGCTGTGCTCAGGCTGCTCTTAGGGGCAGGTGGTGCAGCGTGCCCAGGGCAAAACATGGTGGTGGCACACAGGTGGCCCAGGCAAAGTGTTGCAGCTGAACTGGGTCCTGGAGGGATGCCCACAAGGTGCCCACACACCTTGCAGGGTGTCCGGGCACAGAGCTGCCTGGCCGCGTGTAGGGCAGGACTGGGCTGGGGTCACTGGGGCTGGCACAGCATGGGGTGGCTCTTGGCTTGCACATTTTGGGGGGCACAGTTGAGTGCTGCCATCCCACGGGTGGAACATGTCCCAGGCTACTGTGTGGCTGGTGCAGGAGGGGACAGGAACAAGCACTGGGTGCTGGCATGTGGGAGGTTGAGTGCCCACCCCGCACACGTGTGCCGTTCACGTGTGCGCCCTCGGCCGCCGCTCCCGGACCCCAGATGGTCGCCCGAAAGCGCCGGCCCGTCCCCCCGCCCTCGCTGCGCCATCATGTGTCGCTGGCGCCTTGGCCACGCTCCCCAGCCGGGACACAGGGCTGGGAGCAGCTGGGACACCCCGAGCCTGGCTGCAGGGCACCCACCCTCTGCCTGGCCTCCTATGGGACGCAGCACCCCACCAGGGTCCCACCTCGCGCTGGCAAAGGGGTGAGCAGGAGGCTGTGGGGTGCCTGGGCAGTGAAGGGGTCGTGGCACAGCCCTCCTACCAGCCAGATGGTCCCCCTCGGGGCAGTGACCTTGTGAGGGTTGCTATGGAGGCCCCATGATGTCACCAATAGTATGACGTTGAGTGAAGTAGCATGGCACCAGGCTGAGGATGTGCCAGCAGAAAGGCTTGTCCCTGTGCTCCTATCCCCAAGCAGGGCCATGCCTTGTTCCTGCAGCCCTTGGATGCCCAGGGTTGGGATTGGGCATGCAGGGCCAAGCTGCTGTGTGGATGATGGGCGTAGGGGCAGGAATGTATGTGTGGGGCTCAGGATGCTGAGGCATGGAAATAGGAGGCTCTGAGGGAATGTCATCTTCTGCTATGCTCCGAGAGCAGCTCCTGGCCCCGACCAGACGGGCAGCGGTGCCCGCAGGGAGGGCAGTGCTGCCCACTGGAGCGTGCAGGGCTGTGAGCAGCTGGACCCCGCTAATGAGGCCTCATTAAGTGGGACAGGGTTGAGCCCGCTGTGCAGCCTGCTCTGCCTTGCCCTGCCTACACGAGCCAGGGAGGGCACCTGGCTCGTGGGGGTACAGCTCGTGGGGGGTAGCAGAGGCACGGCAGTGCCTGCGGGGTGGCCAGGCAGGCATGGTGCCAGGGCAGGTGGCATGGTGGGGTGCCGGTGCTGCTTCGGGGCGGGCGACAGGGGGCCGAGCCTGGCTGGGAGGCAAGTGGGGAGCAGTGCCAAGCGCTGGAGGCAGTGGGCGGGGGAAGGCGGGAGGGCGGGTGGCTGCTGCTGCGCCGGAGCCCGAGGTGCCAATGAAGCTGGGGACTCACGGAGCCGTCCAGCCTGGGCCCCCGGATGGCAGCTGCGAGCAGCCAGGCCCCCTCGGACCCTCTCAGCAGGTCAGTGGGCAGGTGAGAGCAGGGTCTGGGGGGCAGAGTGGGGGGCGGGCCAAGCGGAATGGTGGCCATGCCAGTGCTGTCCCCACACCACTCATGGGTCTCCAAAATCCTTTGTACTGTCTTCGGGGTGGTGGCTGTTCAGGGGGGAGCTGAAGCTGTAGATTTGTGCCATGGCATGCTGGAGAGGTACCCTCAAGCCCTACAGCCTTTGATATGGGATGCTCCAGGGAGGGAGGGCAGAGTATGGCACCAAACCTCTCCATGGCCTCAGTTATGTTGGGAGCAAGAAGAGATTGCCTGACAGTTGTGTGTTTGTTATCCCTGGAATCTACTGATTTTGCAGAAGAGGTGCACAGCACCTGGGTTGCAGCTCAGTGCTGCAGGGGCGGAGTGTAGCAAAGATCCTCTTTCTCCCCCTCTCCCCTCTTCCCTTTCATGGGCATCAGTGAGCAATGTCAAAGTTTGCCCCCTTTCCCCCATGGCACCCCAGGGCAGTAGTGGTGGCTCGCAGAGCCTGCTCAGGGCTGTCACTGGGGCTGGACAGCCTTCTGCAATGAGGGTGGTGAAGGCTGTGTAATACTCCTGGGAAGTCCTTTGGTTTGGGCGTGCCCCTCATCACTGCATTACCCCAGCCCTGGGACTGTCCCCAGCACTGTGCCAGATGCCTTTTCTCCCACAACATGCCTCTGCTACACTGGGACAGGGGCAAACATGGGGCTGAGCACCAAAAAGAGAGGGTAGGGAAAGTTAGGATGTGCTGGTGAAGCTGGCAGAGTCAGGATGCACAGGGCACAGCAACCTCGGCTGCAGGGATGACACTTGTGGATTCATTACCCCAGGTACCAGGAACAAGGAGTGTGGGGCCTGTTTACAGGGCCCACAGCACCCAGGATCAGTTGACAGTCAGCAAGGGTACCCAGGACACCCCCTCTCTAAGTGACCCCATCCCTCCATCCCTTGGGATTCCCACCTCAGGCTGGGGTTCATGTGCCTCCAACATCCTTCACCTCACTTTCTTGCCCTGGAAGAGCCACTATTGTGGCAAATGATGAAAGTAGCCTATTTTTCTATCTTCCATCTTTCTATCTATCTTTTAGGCCCCTGCCTAAAACAGGTGTGAGTTTGTTGCCATCGCCATGGCAATGAGCAGTGACATCAGGCTGATGACATCAGGGGTACTGGGTACCCTCTGCTGGCATTGCAGGAGCAGCCCTGACAGCCCCCAACTTGGAGGCTGCAGGGCACCCTCTGGAGAAATTGAGGGTCCCTCACTGGTTCTTGGGGGCTGGATAAGGTTTGTGGCCCACAGAGGGCTGGGCTGGCATACCCCCATGTGGACAGTTTGAATGGGGAAAAAAGAGGAGGTGGTTCATGCTGGAGTTGCCTCCCATGAGGACATCCCCTTCCAGTATCGACCCTGCCACCATCACAAGCTTACCAGCCATAAATCAGGGCCCCTTAGGGAAGTGGGGCGCATCCGGGCACCCCAGCCAAGCTGTCATTGTGTGAGTCCCTGCTGCTTAGCATGAGAAAGACCTTGGTGCCAGGCAGGGTGATGGATGATGCCTGCTTTGCTGGGCTGGGAAGTTTTGGCCGTGATGTATGGGGGGGTTCCCTGGGGAAGGGGGAAGAAGGATGCCTTGGGCACCCCAGACGTCCCTTTTTGGGATGTTTTGGACATTCCCGTTTGGAACTTCCCTTCTGGAGACATTTGGGGTGCCTGTGGCATCCTTCCTCCTCCCTGATGTTATCACCCAAGCCAGACATCCTTTGAAGCTGCATTGGGTTACATGCACAGAAAATCTGGGGCCTGGGAGTAGGACCTGGTCCCTCCAGAGACTGCACTGTTGCTGGATGGCAGCTCTCCCTTTGCATTCCAGCTCCATCCCCTTCCTATAGCAGGGAAGGGGGGGAGTTTCATCTTCCCAGATGTCTGGGTTCTCTCTACCCACCTCCTTTTTTACCATGTGGGGTTGGGAGGGTGGTTAATGAGTGTAAAGGACAGGATGACCTTCCTAGATTTGGGGAGGGGGGGTTGTAGTGAGCTGATGGGTGAGCATGCAAGTGTTTGCGCACGTGTGCTCGCTTGTGCATGCATGGACACACATGTGGCTGCCCCCTTATTGGGGACAAGTGCACCAAAGCCCAGTGCTGCAGGAAAGGAGGAGGGAGCAGCACAGGCCTGGCAGTTTCATTGCACTGGTGCCAAGCAACTCAAATTTGGGGTGCTCCATGAGGCTTGGGAGTGAAGCCAGGGTTGCCTGAGCAGAGCGATGGCTTGGAACAGGGGTGAGGTCCCTCGTGGGCACCAGGGCTCCTGGCTGAGCCGGGGCCATATAGTGTATCTGGTCCCCTCACCAGACCCTTTGTCAGGGAGACTGGAGCATTGCCCCCACTCCTGCTGGCTGTGCTGCTCGTTAGGAGCCTCGTTAGTACGAGCAGCTTAATCAGAGGCTTCCCGATTGGATCAGTCTGCTCGAGTGGGCAGTGTGCCCTGGCATGGGGACACTGCCAGCATCCTGTCCCCCGCTTTGGGGACCTCTGAATCCTGCTCTTGCACAGCACCCCACAATAAGAACCTCTGCTGGGAGGGAGGTCCCCCAGCACCTGGAGCTGCCATGAGCTTGTTTCTGACGGACCCTTGGCTCACAGAGTTAGGTGGGGGCACTCTGGTTCCCCGGCTGGGCACGGCAGCGTATTGCCCCTACAGCCCTGCCCAAAATGCCCCGATCCCCCCTCGCCCCTCTCCTGCAGCCCCCCCGCAGCCCGCGGCGCGTGCGGGCCCCGCTCGCAGCAGATGGCTTTGTTTGGCAGCGCGGTGCCGGAGTCGCTGGGCATCACGTCCCGGCTGTGCCGCCCTAATCAAATGATACGGTTTGGTGCACCGCGCCTGCTGCCCGCGCCCCGCCGGCGTGAGCAGATCCAAACTGACGGCTCCCATTTGCGGCCCGCTCGCTGTCAGCCATTGTGGGGGGCAGCTGCGGGAGAGGCATGAGGTGGGCATGGGTGCTGGGGTGTCCGTGGTGGTGAGACCAGCATTGTGGAGTTCCAACAGGCTCCTAGGGCTGCTGCCCCCTGTGCTGTTCCTGTGCTGTGGGACTATGAATTGGCAACCAGCACACTCACCCCTTGTACCCATCCATCACCTGGCCTCAGGTGGGGAGGGGAGGGCTTGGGGCACCCCTTGCATTGCAAAATGCCATCTATCCTCAGCCTAACCTGCCAGAGCTCCACAGTATCCATGCAGGACATTAGTACGACCCAAGGGCTGTGCTGGAACAGAGCTGTGGGGTGATGATGGGTGCCATCCCTGCTGGGATGACAGGCACTCATCTCCTTTGTTGTTGTCCTCCTTGGTGTGAGCTCACATTGTATGGCAGTCTTCACAAAGCTCTCTTTCTTGCCCCCTTCTGCCCCCCTGCCCCCCCAGTCCCCTGCAGTGAGAGACATCTGGGCACTGGGGCTGTCCACTAAAGGGACCCAACTGCATGGGACCCCTGGTGTGCTGCCCCAAGCATGGTGCCCTTGCTTAGTGCTGAGCTGGCAGCAGGACCCTCGCTGAAGCAGGGTGCTTTTTCCAGGGGGTACCCAGGCCCCTGCCAGCTCTAGTCACTGCACCTCACCTCCCATTGAGAGGGGCTTCTGCTTCAAGCTGGGGGTCCCACAATTTCCCCCCCAGTCGTGGGCAGTGGCCACCCAGCAGGACCTCTCTCACTGGGCGCAGGGAGGGGGGGGCACGAGAACAGAGGCCCCTTTGTGCTCTGGCGCCTGGACCTGCTTTGTATGAGTTGCAGGCTCTCCCTTTGCTGCAGCCGGGCTCTGGGCAGAGCCATTCATTGGGGGGGGCCCGACACCGCTGCCCTCCCCCTCCTTGGCACTGCCCGTGCGTGGCGGGCGGCGGGGACAGGCAGGGGGGCGGGATGGGGAAGGATGCCGGGGACCTCCCAGCCCCGCTCGGCGGCTGTCACCCTTCCAATGGGGCCAGCAGGGGGGTCCCCAATTGACACATCCCATGGCATCTCTCCGCAGAATGGCGCTGTGCCCGGGGAGCAGGGCAAGCAGGAGAAGAGCGTCAAGCGTGGCAACTGGGGCAACCAGATCGAGTTTGTGCTGACCAGCGTGGGCTATGCCGTGGGCCTAGGCAACGTCTGGCGCTTCCCATACCTCTGCTACCGCAATGGGGGAGGTGGGTGTCAGGGGAACCAGGGGAGTGGGGTTCCTCTGGGCAGGTGTGGGGGTGTGCACCCCAGCCCCGCATGGTATTTCTTGGGGTGGTGCAGGGCATGGGAAGCACAGCCATGCCTGGGGTTACTGCTCACTCATCCTCTGGTTCCTGCTCACCAGGTGCCTTCATGTTCCCCTACTTCATCATGCTCGTGTTCTGCGGCATTCCCCTCTTCTTCATGGAGCTCTCCTTTGGGCAGTTTGCCAGCCAGGGTTGCCTTGGCGTCTGGAGAGTCAGCCCCATGTTCAAAGGTAAGGAGTTGCCTGTCCGTACTGGCACAGGCCAGCATGGGACACCTGCTGTCACAGTGCCCGGCAGCTGGCGTGACCCTCACACACCATGGGGTGCATGCACACCTCTGGCACATCACATGGTCCAGTGCAGGCACCTGCAGCTTGTGCAGACCTGCACACGCATGCCCTGCGCATAGATCATGGTCTGCATTGCACTGGTCCCCTGTGCACATGCCCACCCTGGCTACGCTGCCCTGCACAGCCTGCCTGGCATCCCTGCCCCTGCACACGCGTCGCATCTCCTGCGCAAACCCCAGCCCTGCTCTGGCATCCACTGCGGGCATTACACACACATTCCTGCATATGCCACACGTGTCCCCAGCGCATCACTCTTGCAGAGGCCACTCAGGTCCCCTGAATGCACTGTGGCATGTCCAGCTCTGGGCATGCTTCTGCAGTCGTCTCCCTGGACCATAGATAGCAGGTACTGTGCCCACATACTTACCCTGCCATGGCTGGACCCTGCTCCAGGTGCATCTCCTGGCTCCCCTGGCCCACACCTGCAGGCTGCCTGCCAGGTGACATGCCCATAATGTCACGTCTGAGTGTAAGCAGCCCATGCACACACTTTGGTGTGCCCTGCGCAGTGGCATGCTGAGTCTGGGGTGCACTTCCCTGTGCTCATGTGGCCTGTGACATGCCACCAGATAACTGCAGGCCTAAAGTCACTGTAGCCAGGAGTGGCCCCCACCCAGTTGTTTTCTCGGGCTGCAGACCCCAAGGGTTTGCCTGCAGCCTGTGTGCATTGCCATGTGTCCCAGGGGACCCTCAGCACCGCTAGGCTCGTTTGGAGGTAGAGGATCCCATGCACAGTGCTCCTCACAGCTGTGGCAAAGCCAGGCGCTGAGCCGCAGCATGGCTGCAAGGCTGCTGACAGCATTGCATGCAGCCCACTCCTCCCACGCCACAACCCCTGGTGCTGTGCGCCGTGCCCGTGCCGCCGCACCCTGCCGCTCACCCCTCCCCGGTGCTGTTCCCAGGCGTGGGCTACGGGATGATGGTGGTGTCCACATACATCGGGATCTACTACAACGTGGTGATCTGTATTGCCTTCTACTACTTCTTTGTGTCCATGACGCGCGTGCTGCCCTGGACGTACTGCAGCAACCCCTGGAACACGCCCGACTGCGTGGGGGTGCTGGACGGGAACCTCTCCAGCCGTGCTGCCCTCAACATCACCCAGCTCCTCAACACCACCCAGAAGCGCACCAGCCCCAGCGAGGAGTACTGGAGGTACCAGGGCCTGGGATCAGGGATGGGGGGGGATGATGATGGTTGGGCCCCACTGACGCTGCTGCCCCCTCCCCATACAGGAGGTATGTGCTGAACCTGTCGGATGACATCGGGAACCTGGGCGAGGTTCGGCTGCCCCTCCTGGGCTGCCTTGGTGTCTCCTGGGTCGTTGTCTTCCTCTGCCTCATCAAGGGCGTGAAATCCTCGGGGAAGGTACCTGTGTATTCCCTCTCCAGGCCCCTCCCTGGGGGTGTGGACATGCCTTCAGGATAGATGGCCATGTCCCCTCTAGGCATAGCCCCACCTCTGCTGGGAATGAACCTCCCGTTGTGGACATGTTCCCATCCCTTCTGGGCACAGCTCCTCCTCTTTTAGCATTGTCCCCGCCCTCTGTGCTCCTCCCACTCTGGGAAAGGCCACACCCCTGGGACCTGGCCACATCCCTTCTGGATGCAGCTCCTTCTGTATGGCCATGGTCTCACCTCCTCCATGATAATCCCTTCTCTGGACCATATCCTCTCCTAGTCTGTCACTCCGCACTCTGGGCCCTAACCCCAGTCCACAGCCACACCTTAGCCATACCTGCCTGTGTCCCCACCCCTGCCCCCATCCCCTCTCACTGAGGTGCTGCCCCACAGGTGGTGTATTTCACGGCCACCTTCCCCTATGTGGTGCTCACCATCCTCTTCGTGCGCGGCATCACGCTGGAGGGGGCCGTCACTGGCATCATGTACTACCTGACACCCCAGTGGGACAAGATCCTCAATGCCAAGGTGAGCAGGGATGAAGGGTGGCAGGCAGCCAGGGCTGAGCGGGGCTGGGGGCACAGCATTGACCGTCCCCCTGCCACAGGTGTGGGGTGACGCGGCCTCACAGATCTTCTACTCGCTGGGCTGTGCGTGGGGCGGGCTCATCACCATGGCTTCCTACAACAAGTTCCACAACAACTGCTACCGGTGAGTGCCCGACCACAGTCCCCCAGCCCTGCCACTGCCCTCATGTCCACTGCGGGCCCTGACTCCTCTTCCCATAGGGACAGCATCATCATCAGCATCACCAACTGTGCTACCAGCGTCTATGCTGGCTTCGTCATCTTCTCCATCCTGGGCTTCATGGCCAACCACCTGGGTGTGGATGTCTCCAAGGTGGCTGACCATGGGCCAGGCCTGGCCTTCGTCGCCTACCCTGAGGCCCTCACCTTGCTCCCGATCTCGCCACTGTGGTCCATTCTCTTCTTCTTTATGCTCATCCTCCTGGGGCTGGGTACACAGGTAGGTCATGGTGGGGCCAGCATGTTCAGATGGGGTGACGTGGTGGGGCCAAGGTGGTGACATGCTGCCCCCTCTGCCCCCTATGTAGTTCTGCCTGCTGGAGACTCTGGTCACGGCCATTGTGGATGAGGTGGGCAATGAGTGGATCATCCGCAAAAAGACCTTTGTAACGCTGGGAGTGGCTGTGGCTGGCTTCCTACTGGGCGTCCCGCTCACCACACAGGTAGGTGACATGGGACTGTTGCCATGGGGTGCCATTGCCATGGCCACTTTCATTAGCCACGTCCACTTTGTTGCCACTGTGATGGTGTGACAGCCAGGGCCTGGTCTTGCCACGCCAACACTGGGGACGGTACCCAGAATTTAGTGTGTCCGTGCTGACTCTGGCATCAGGCACTGCCGTGCCAGCTGTGGTGGTGGTGTCCGAGCTGTGTGTTGCCGGCACAGTCAGCACGGCTGTGCTGTTGTCCTGCCAGCAGCAGTGGTACCGCAGGGGCAGCTGTGTCAATGTGTCTGTCTTCCAGGCGGGCATCTACTGGCTCCTGCTAATGGACAACTACGCAGCCAGCTTCTCCCTGGTGGTCATCTCCTGCATCATGTGTGTGGCCATCATGTACATCTATGGTAGGTGCAGCTGCCTGCAGCCAATCGGACGGTAGGGCTGATCCAGCCAGCCAATGGGGAAGGGTTTGCCCCAACAGCTGGCCAATCAGCAGTTTGCTCTGTGGTAAATGGGGGAGGCTGTTGACCAATCAGGAGCTGCAGCCTAGGGAGGCTCGTGGGTCCCACCATGATGGCGCTGGGGCTGGAGCTGGGTGGGTGGTGAGGGGGCTCAGGTGACACCAGGGCTGATGGTCACTTTTCTCCCCAGGACACCGCAACTACTTCAAGGACATTGAGATGATGCTGGGCTTTCCTCCCCCACTCTTCTTCCAGATCTGCTGGCGCTTCATCTCACCTGCCATCATATTTGTGAGCATCACAACCATGGGGCATTGGGCTGTGGGAGGAGGGAGTGAGGATCTCACCTGGACATGGCACTCCCTGGAGAGGAGAGTGGTGGGCTCAGGAGACCAGCAACAGGGCAGAGCGGGGAAGTTGTGGGGGCACAGAGCAAGCTGGCTGCTCCCCACTGGCTGATCCTGCCTATCCCTTCCCAGTTCATCCTGGTCTTCACAGTGATCCAGTACCGGCCCATCTCCTACAATGACTATGTCTACCCTACCTGGGCCATCAGCATCGGCTTCCTCATGGCACTCTCTTCCGTCATCTGCATCCCCATCTACGCCATCTACAAAGTGTGCCGTTCTGAGGGGGACACACTGCTTGAGGTGGGTGGCCAGGGGCTACACCCCTTTGTCTATGTCCCACCTGGGCCTGCCATCAAAGCTGTCCCTGACCTCACTGGAGCTGTCAGCAGTGGCTGTGTGCAGGCAGCGTGCATAGGGCACCACATGTTTGTGCACCCCTGGAAGCTGCTGGCATGATGGTGCAGACTGGGGCACACAATCCCGGTGGGTGCTAATCTTGTCTCCATCCTCTCCCTTTCTAGCGCTTGAAAAATGCTACCAAGGCAAGCAAGGACTGGGGCCCAGCTCTGCCAGAGCACCGCAGCGGGCGCTACGCCCCGGCATTCAGCCCTTCCACCGAGTCCCACCTGGAGGTGCAGCCCCTGCAGCCAGAGAAGGGCCAGAGTGAGGCAGCGGCTGCATCCCCCGTGCAGGGCAGCAATGGCTCAGCCCACAGCCAGGACTCCAGACTGTGACCCCCCCACAATCCCCGCACCCCCTCTAACCCCTCTTGCACCTTCCGCTGGCGGAGCCTGGCTCCGGGCGCACCGGACCATGGGGGCTCTCAGCACCCACCCCCGAGACCCCCCCACCTCCTCGCCGGTTAACCCCTCCCGCCCCTGCCCCCGTGGCATTTGTTAACCCTCGTGTTTACGGTAACCTTTGTGCTCGACGCTGGGACAAGAGAGGAGGGGGCACAGCCCCAGGAGGGCTGGGAGCCAGAGGCACTTTGCAGGAGCCTTGACCTGGGGGTATGCACAGGATGGGGGGGGTGGGATGCTCCCAGGCTCCCACCCCCCCCTTCCCTAAGCCAGGCAGCCTGCCCTGCCATGGGGCACCCTCCTGACCTTCCCATGGGGAGGACATGGGGTGGGACCAGGGTTGGGCATGCCAGGATTGCCCGCGGCCTGTGTGTGCACAAGGCCATCATGGCAGGAGTTGGCACTGCAGGGACCCCCAGCCTGGGTGCACACCCACTGTGGCTCAGAGCCTACTGGGTCTCACAGGTGGTCATACCCAGGGGTGCTGCCAGGCACGAGGCCAGCACAGGGAGATGGGGGCAAGCATGTTGCTTGCACCGGCAGGGGGATCTGATGGCACAAGACACAAGCACTTAGAGCACACGTGTTACACGTGTGTGTCCCTCACAGACACAGCATGGGCACAGATGTGGCGTACGTGGGCACGCACATATGCGCGGTACGCCGGGGCTGTGCAGGCAGTGAGCTGGGATGCTCCCCTCCATGCACCCCTCCACCCTGTGGCCCCACTGGGGTCTGTGGGTGCCCTTCTGGGTGGCCAGGCATTGCCTACAAAGCTGGGCACAGCCACAAGCAGCGTGGGCACAGCCCAGTGCTGCTGCCTGCCCCACAGTGGGGCAGGAGGCTGGGGAGTACTTAAGCCTGGCCGGGGGGTAACCAGATAGGGACGAGGTCCAGCTCTCCATGGCAGCCCCAGCACTGGCAGGGGAGGACCCTCCATGGTGCTAAGGGGGAGCAGGATGGACTGGCCTCCCCCAGCTGCTGCTTAGCAAGAGGTACCAGCGGAGACACGAAGGGCTGCACCAGCCCACTCGCTCCGAGCCATCTGGGGATGCTCAGTCCCCAGTCAGTATTAGTGGAACAGGATGCACTGGCAAAGGCCGGGCAGTTTTAAATCTGTCTTCCAGCTCCAGCCAAAGGGCTTGGAGCTCTTGATTTGGGGTGGATGGGATGAGACCCTTCCTACCCCGCTTGCTCCCCTCCCAGCCAGCACCCTGTGCTCCCTATGTTGCAGCCCCGAGGCTGGCACAGGGACACGGCACAGCTTGGCACGGTGGCGGGAGGCAGTGGGCGGCGAGCCCCAGCAGGATGTTCCAGCTCCCCGTCCCGAGCCCCCCGTCGTGCCGCGGCGAGGGGCGCAGGTTCCCGCATGGTGCCCGTGCCCTGCCCCTCGAGTCACGCCGCTACTCTTCACCTCTAATTGTTAGCAATAACGCGCGCGTCCCTGGGCAGCGCTGCCTGTGCCAGTGTCTCTCCTGGTGTAGAGTTCTAAAGTATCCTAGATTTTAATGAGATTTATATTCCTGAGGTTGTGTCCTGCTGTGCCCTTCTTTGGGAACCACGTGGGGGGAGGGAGGGGGGACCACACTTAATGGGTGCAGCTCTTTTCCCCTCTGATGCCAGCTATTGGCACTCAACAGCCAGCTAGGTCCTGCCCTACCTGGACATACAAAACCAGCTGGAGGTAAGGCAGAGGATGGAGGATGGGCTTATCCCTGCTGGTGGAAAGCATTGTCCCCAAATGGACTGGAGTGCAGCAAATATCCATGGCACAGTGAGGGGCAGCTGGCTTTGCCCTGTGCACTTTGCCCTTGTTAGGCCCCTCTGCATTGCTGAGTGAGCTGGGGCATCCCCCAAGGGGTGGAGGGGGTGAGTCAGGGGCTCTGCCTTCCAGCCAGCAGCTGGAGGTGGCAGACAGGACTTCCCCTCTATACTCCACAATCCCACTTCTTCATCAGATGGTGTTTTCTCCCACCCCCACAAAGCCTGCCAACTTTTCAAACTTTTATTAAATACAAAACCCCCGGTCTCTACGACCGAACGCTGCATTCAACGTACGCTGAAAAAAGGGTCAGACATTCAAATGTACAAAAGTCGCCGGTGCCCCCCAGCCCTGGCGAGCTGCCCTGCTCCCAACCCCACTGCTCCCAGCCCCCCATGGAGCGTCAGGGGTGCTGGGGCTCCCAGTCCCATGGAGGGGCACAGGGCTCCTGCCCTGCATGGTCCCGGCCTCTCCTGCCTGCAGCCCCCCTGCCCCTGGCCTGGAAGCGGGAAGGCAGACAAGGGGAGACCTCAAGGAGAAGATTCCTTCCCTGCTAGAGGGGGGCTGCACCAGCCCCCACCAAGAGGCGCTGGGGGGTTCAAATCAGCCCTATTTCCCCCACCAAAGGGGGGAGGGCAGGTGAGGGCAGGCGCAGGCAGGGGCTGCACACACACACAGCACCTGCCTTTGGGGAAGGGGGATGGGATACAGCTGCCATCCCCCCAGCCCTGGGGAAACTGAGGCACAGCGAGGGGCATTCACTAATCAGAGGTCTCTGTTTGGCAGAGCTGAGACAGGGCCCGGCTCTAAGCACCAGACTAAAGCAGAGGAAGACAGCAAGCCACGTCTGTGTGCCCAGCAGCATGGGCAGTGCCTGGCCAGGGCAGCAACCTCGCCCTGATCCTGCCTGCCTGGGGGCCCCAGGCTGCTCCCATCCCCAGCTGGGGCAGCAGTGGCTCCAGCGCTGGTAAAGGGGGAAGCCTGCACCCCACTTCTCACAGCACTGGTGGGGACCCTCCAGCTCTTACAGAGCAGTGGGATTTCACCCTCCCCACCCAAGGTGCAGGCAGGAGCTGGCATGGACTGGGGGCTCCTTGCCAGGCCTGGGTTGCCCCCTCCCTCTGTGCCAGGAGCTGCTTGCAGGGCAGCTGGGCTCATCCACCAACACACCACGTATGGGGCAGGGGTCCTGCAAACACACTCGTGGGGATGGGGGAGACGGAGAAATCCTAGGGACCAAAGGGCCGGCTGGGGGGCAGCCGTCTCCAGAAGGCAGCAGAGTAGGCAGAAAACATCCCTGTCCAGTCCTGGCTCTTGAGCTGGGGCAAAACCCACCATGCCCAGCCAACCCCAGGCACAGGGGTTCCCGGTGACAGGAGCACTAGCCGCGGGCCAGGCGGGGCGGTGGCTTGCCGATCTCCACCGTGATGTTGGTGTACATGGGCTGGCGGGAGATCTCCACCAGCCGGTACTGCAGCGAGCTGATCCCATCCCGCTTCATCGTCATTTTGGTGTTCTGGATCTTGGTGAATCTGGTGGAAAGAAGACCAGGATGAGGATGGAGGGATGTCTTGTTGTAGTGCCAGCAGTGCTGGACCTCTGTGGGGGTGAGCAGCCAAGTGAATGCCCAGCGTGCCAACTGCCCCAGCCCTGTGGCTCACTCACCTCTGCGGGTTGGGCTCGTTGTGTTTGTCGCGTTCATGCTTAATCATGCGGTACCTCCCAATGCGGATGTCGGGCCTCGACACCTTCATGCCATTCAGGGATATGCTGGGGGCCAGGAGAAGGGTGGGATCAGTGTGTGGGCACCAGGGTGGGACATTCCCCAGCCCAGAGACCTCCAGGGTCAGACCCCAGGCCAAAATAAACCTGTCCCTGGTTAAACAAAACTGTGCCAAGCCAAGATGAGCAAAGCCAGGCCCCACCCAGGCCAGTATTGTGACCTAGGGTGCCACATGCCCCATGGCAGTGTGCCCAAAGCACCACTCCCGTCCAGGGACTGGCAGCTGCATTCAGCCTGTCCCATCCATGTGCAGCCATCCATCCCTCCTTCCCTCCCTTCCTCCCTCTGCGGCCCCTGCCCTTTACATTCCCTGAATGCCGCTGCCTAGCCCTTCCCTTGGAGCCCTCCCCTGAGATCAAGGGCTGCCTGAAGCTCTTCCAGAGCTCCACACACTTTCTATCCCCCACCCTGAGCCCACCTTGTGTGGAAATCACAACTGTGCCACATGTCCAGGGCTCCCACACGGGTGTTTTGCTGGTCTGGCCATTACAGGCTGGTTACACCCCACTGGCTGCACACTGCTTCCCTTGGCAGCACCATGGGGGAACCCATGGGAGGTGAGGTGACCACTGTCCAGCTCTGGCATCCAACGCAGGGTGTGGGGGGATTGGGCTTTGCTCAGCTTGCAGCTGTACTGCTGCCTGCTGGCTGCTGGCAGGAATGACTGTGTGGCTGCTGCATGGCCACCACTGAGATGCCTCCAAGTTTTTAATCTCAGCCCTGGACACATCCAAGTCTAGCATCCCAGTCCCTGTATGGAGCAGAGCCCACAGGCGCATGACCATGCGGGTGAAGCGCATACCCTGCCGCAGGCTTCAGCCACAAGAGAGGCAGAGGGGTGTCCTGCAGGCCCCCAGCACCCTGGAAAAGGCCAGTTCCATCCATGAGGGTCATCAACCCCAAAGCTGGAATTTAATTCAATCACTCCCTGACATGTGGCACGGCCCATGTACATCCCCCACAAAACCGGGAACAGCAGTGCTGTAAGAGTGCTAATTCAGTGCTCAGTGGGGAGCCTGGTACACCCCAACCAGTCAGTGCTAGTGAGGGGTTGGGCACCTACCGATTAAAGATGTCATCGTCCTCTCCTCCCCAGCCCCAGTACTCATTGGGAAAGCCATTGATCTTCAGGAACTGGGACTTGCTCAGCCCAGAGACACCGCCAAAGTAGCCGGCATAGGGCAGCCTGCAGGTTGACAGCAAATGGGTCAGCCCCAGGAATAGGCAAAGATGGAGGTGAGCCCCATGGGGACCCCCAGGTACAAGTACCAACCCTTTCCTGTGTCACCCTCGTACCCAGGGCTCTGTGCTCTCTACCATCTCAGGTCCACAATTTGAGCCATCGACCTCATGCCTGCCCCAGGTGGCAATCGAGAGTGGCTGCCCTGATGCCAACCCAGAGAGATATTCTCACCCTGCCTGGGCAGAAACACCCCAGCTCCCCAGGGCACCCACCTGAACCCAAACTTGTCCATGCCAACAGCAAAGTGCCGTGGCTGCTCGTAGCAGCGATAGAGGTTGCGATCGTCCATGGGGATGAGGTCCACGTCGCTGAAAATGAAGCAGTCATACTCCTCGTCGTCCTTGAGTGCCTCCATGAATCCCACGTTGAGCAGCTTGGCCCGGTTGAAGGTGTCTTCACCAAACTGCAGGGCAAAGCTCAGCAATGCCTGCTTGTCCACCCAGCCCTGCCACCCCTTGCCCCTGCCCCCCTCACCTGGTTGATGATGTAGATACCATAAGCCACCTTCTGCCGGCGCAGGATGGGGTGCAGGTAGTGCAGCCAGTACTTGAGGTGGTGCTCGCGGTGCCGGAAGGGGATGAGGATGGCCACCTTCTGCCGGGGTAGGCAGTCTGGGGGGGTGTATTTGCCACCCTGGCGCACATCAGGGTTCTCCCGCTGCACTCGCTCCATGCTCATGGGAGAGCTGAACTCGATGAGCAGGCGCCCAACTGTGAGAGGGAGGGCCGGGCAATGCCCACAGGACAGGACATGGTCAGGGTCATGGTCACCTGCCGCTCCTGCCCAGAGTGGTAAAGCAAACAGCAAGGGGGACCTGCAAGGGGGACCAGCACTGCTGAGGGCAGAGAGCGCTCAGAACTTTTCCTAAACCGGGGCAGAGAGACTGGGCTAACAAAACCTGAAACCAGCTGTCCTGATACAGTTCCAGGCTGGGGTTTCTCTACTATTTCATGGAGAAGCTATGCCCAGAGCCCAGGGAATAAGGATGTCAGCCATGAGCACCCACCTTAGCCCCATGTTCAGAGTCAGAGCCCAAATTTATCCCCAATGCTCACCCAGCATGTCTCACCTAAACCAGGAGGTGTCTCCTGGCAGGGCTGCAAGGGCTTCTCAGTGGCAGACTGGTTGGTGCTGGGCTTGGTGCTGGGGGATGGGGCCTCAGCACCAGCTGGCCCGTAGCTGGGAACGGTGCCGTTGGGGCGGGAAGAGTTGGAGAAGGGGTGGGCGCGCGAGGCGTTCCTGGTGTTGAAACGGCTGAAGAAGTCCAGGTGCTGCGCGTAGACGTCAAAATAGAGGATCATGATGATGACGAAGTGGAGCAGGCAGAGCAGCAGCACGGCCTTGCAAATCCTTTCCAGGGTCACCCCCAAGAGCAGCCTGGTCATCTTCTGGGCACGGGCAGGCGGACATGTGCGCTTGGCGGGGCAGGGGGGCGGCTCCAGCCACGGTCCTGATCCTGCCAAGACACCTCACGCTCAGGACATTACAAGCCTGAGCCCCCAACCCAGCCCAAATGACACTGGGACAGCAGGAGCAGCACAGGCCTGATGCAGATGTGAAGGGCTTGCAGGCTGGTAGGCCAGAGAGCACCCCAAGGGGAATGATGCACCTGGATCCCTGCTCTGAAGGCACTACCATGAAGACATGAGAAGTCCTCAGCCCCACATAGCAAATCCCCTCCTTGCTTCCCTAGGACAAGACCAGAACAGGACAGATCCACTCCCCTTCCCTTTTTCCCACCCAGAGAGAATATGCAGACACCTCCAGACATACCACAAAGAGCCTCCACGAGGTTGAGCCCTTGACGAAGGCTACGCTCTCCAAAAACATGGTGAGCCTGGGATGTCCCAAGAGCACCACAGGTGTCCCCACCAGCCACCCCTTTCTGAGACACCCCACTTCCCTGTTCCCCATCCTGCTCCCTCCCCACAGAGCTACACCCCAGCAGCAGCACCAAAGCGGGGTGGCAATGAGAGTCATGCCAGCAGGGGCCCTTCTCGAGGCACCCAGCGGGTGAGCAGCTGCATGGCAGACACGGAGCCCAGCCAAGCCGAGCCAAGCAGGACATCCCAGCCCCCCTGAGTCAGGGTTCCCTGCCACATCCAGGGGGGTCTGGCATACAGCCAGTGGCGCAGATCCTCTCCCCTCCTCCTGATGGTGAGGCCTCCTGGGACACTGGACTGCTGGAAGTCAGGGTCCCCTTATCTCCCACATGACGCCTGGAGCCGGGCCAGAGCACTGCTAGGAAGCCAGCTGGGAGAGTCACTAGAGAGTCCCAGAGAAGTCAAAGCATCTGGCCTTTCCCAGCCCTGCCTGCCACTGCCAGGGCTCAGGCCACAGCATAGCCCCGCACCCCAGTTCCTGCCCTGAGCCCTGCCCTGCTAGTCCCTGCTTTAGGGAAAGCTGCTAGGACATGGCAAAGCAATCACAAGGGACAGACACCGGGGTTCACAAAGCCCTGAGGACCTCGGGACAGGCCAGAGCTGCTGCCTGGCCTGGGGGGACCTTGGTGGCTGGGGGTCTGCAGCAGGACCCCCAGCAGGAGTGCAGGTAGCACCCAACAGTGCTGGCAACCGGTCACTGGCAGCTGCCAGCCCTGTCCAGTGGGGCTCCCCAGGGAGCCCCAGGGCACTGAGTCGGCAGGGATGGCCCCACTGGATGGGTATGGGGATCAGAGCTGAGGTGTGAAGGAGGATCCTTCGCCCAACCCTGCTCTGGGGTGTCCCCTCCCAGTCACAGGACTGACCCTGGCAGGCAGACCCTGAAACCCACCGCAGGCAGGGGGGTGCTGGAAATGGCTCTGAGCCCAGTGCCCCAACTATGTCTACCCTCCCTCTGCAGGATGCAGAGCAGTAGCCCTGTGGATAGGGGTGTCCTGGCATGTGTCAGCAGCCCAACCCCACATCCAGTTTTTTTCTACAAAGTAGCTCTCTGAAGAAAAGCTGGTCTTGCTGTTATTGCTCAGACTCTTCAACATCACAGTGCCTTGTCACCCCACAGAGCCCATGACATGGGGACCTGCCTGCCCCCAGCACCTGCCAGAAACCCTCCCCAAAAACCTGTGCAGTACATGGACTGGTGGTGCCTCAACAGCCAAATGGGGATGCAACAGGGAAAAATCAGAGCTGGTTTTAGGGGCCCTTTGGTAGAATGGTCCATGAGGCAAGTAGAGAGTGACACTCAGCAAGAACAAAAGCAAAGCACTCCATCAAGCATTGGCCACAGGACACCACGAACATGAGTGGGCTTAAACTGCTAAGGAGGGGGTTATGAAATATGATGTCATCTGCCCCCACCGCAGCATCTGTGCAGGGGATGAGAGGCCAAAAGCAACCTGGGGCTGGGGAGCTGGTCCCCAGGGCTTCAAGCCAGTGCAGTATGTGCCATGGAGCTGGTGATGCTCGTTTTGCAGGGGATGCTCAACCCCGTGCACTCAATCCTTCTTCCCACAAAACATCCCAGGGCTCGGAGAAGGGAGGCACGGTGGGAGCCGGTGGCCCCGACGCCCTAAAGGCGGCAACCTCCCGGCCAAAAGTGGGGCGAGGGGCCGCTTTCAGCACAACTAACATTCCCCCACCCCCTAATTTTTCCCAGTCCCCGACACACGCAAAAACTTATTTAAAAAATGAGAAACAACCTCAAAATGATGCTTTTTCCCGAGCCGGAGTGGTGCCGCCCATGAGTAACCGGGATCGCATCCCCCGGGTCGCATCCCGGGCCTCACCCGCCCGGCCAGGCCTGCCCGCGCCGCTCCACTCACCGCGGCCTCGGGGCTGCCGCGCCGCCCCGNGCACCGAGGCCCACGGACGCGGATTCCCACGGATGCAGACACACCCGGGGGTGCGCGATGCCTCCGGCTCCTCCACGGGATGCTCAACCCTTGGCCCCAGGCGCGGCAGCGGGGACCCTCCAAGCAGCTCCGGGACACAGGCGCAGGGTGTCCCGGCCTTTCTTCGTTCCCTTGCTCCTTCCTGCTGGAAGGCAGCGCTTCCACGGACCCACCTGCGGCGACTCCCACGCTCCCGGCCGTTGGTGCTGGCTCAGCGTCCGTTGCAACCTATTTGTGGCTCCTTCCCCCCACACCACCTTTTCTGTTTCATTGCTAGGAAACACTGGGAATCTCACTCTCCTTACCACAATGGCATCAGTGAAAGATCGTGGTTTGGTCCCACCACAAGTTTGGCCCATGACAAGTGGTTTTGCACTGTCTGCAGCCTTCCCCTTCTGCCACCCGCTCAGCTCCCTTCCCCAGCACTTGTGCCTGTTCAGAGCAACCCTGTCCCCCGAGGCCTCTCCCATGCCTGGCTGCTCACCCAAGCGAGGGCTTTCCAGCTCCCTTCAGAAGCTCCCTTCAGCCGACAGCCTTTCAGAAGAAAAGGCTGAATGGCACCTACCCAGCCCAGCCCTGTTCCACCCCTGCAAACAAGCCCTGCTGAAAGCAGTCCAACTTCTGCCTCCAGCTCTTGGTTTGGCTCCTCAGCAGGTGGCATTTTTCTCATTGATACCTACACATGGTTACCAAAATATCTTTTAACTCCTGCTGCTGCTGCTGCTTCTAAATGAGACTAGGTGTAAGATCCTGGAGCCTTGTTTAAGCTTTTTTTCTCTGCTTGAGCAGCAGGTGTTTCGCAGGTGTTTAGTCCAAGTCCTGGAACCCCGGCGTGCACACCTAGAACCACAGGGCATGCTCACCTTATCACTGCTGGCCATGGTAGGCAGGCTGTGGGTCACCCTCAAAGTAGTCCTGATGGGTCTCATATCCTTATAAGGGGCCTGTGGGCAAGTCTGGAGCCCATTCCCCTGCCAAAGCTGTGATATACACAGGCAGGATTGGGAGAGTGGAAAAGCACCTCACAGAGGTACATTTCTAACAGCAGATGCATTTCTATCTGGGCAGGGCAGGGCAAGGCCCGTCCCTGAAAAACAAGTGGGTGAATCTTTCAAGACAGCTCTGCTAACCAGGAAGATGATTAAAGCAGCTTAACATAAACATAAAGCAGCTTCTCTAACTCCAGCACAGCACAGCCTCTCCAGCCCCAGGCATCTCTTTCCTGAGCTTGGTGTGGGTCTGATGAAATGGCTCTGCAGCTCCCACACAGAACAGGCAAAAGTCTGCCCACAACTGACACTGTCTTCAAACCAGGCAGGGCCCAGTTTGTGTCCTGCCACTACACAGGTCTTACACTGCTCCTATGAGAGCCTCCAGCCCCAGGGAATATCCAGCACAGGTAGCAGTGGCAGTGGCTTGGTTTTCCCCCCACAGCTGTCATACACCCAGGGCTGAAATACACTGCAGCCCCAGAACTCATAGGACAATGTGGAACAGAGGCAGGAGAGCAGCATATCTCAGAGGGGTCATGCAGAGGCAGCTGCCCTAGTTCAAGGGCAAGAATCAGCAGGTTCCAGCAGTCTCACTGCTGCCCCAGCCTGTGGCATCCACGTGGGAAGAGAGAAGGGCAGCTCTAAGCATGTATCTGCTCTGACACAGCACTGGAAGATCAGTGCTTTCTCTATGAAGGTATACTGGTAGAAGAACAGTATGAGGGCCTTGTGCTGGATACAGCAGATGCAGCAGCCTCCAGGCTCTCTGCAGAGCACATGCAGAAGGACCTTTTCTTCCCTTCCCCCAGGCAGCAGATGAGCTGCAGGTCCAGCTGTCTACAGCCCACTTCCCCACACTATTCAGAACAGCCAGGGACAGGGAACAGAGCCAGCACAAAGCATCCCCACCCCTGGGACCTCTGCCTGGACAGAGGGGGACTGCAAACTGGAGAGCCCCAGCATGCAGCCAACAGTCACACCAGGGAGCTGCTGGCTGGAAGATTTTGGTCCTTTGAAGGGGCAAAAGTTTCACTTGTCTGCCCTTCTGGTGTTCCCCAGCTGCACAATGGGGCTATGGACACTGTGTACACCCCTGCTACACCAAACTACCTGGATGGGAGCTGAAAGGCACAAAGAAGTTTGTGTTGGGCTCATGTTGGGCTGCTAGGAGCCTGGCAGTTAATTCAGAGCTGCCTGCTGCCTGTTCCAACAGCCTTGTACCTGCTCCAGGCAGCAAGGCACAGCTCTGCGTTCCCACAGCCCAAAGAGGGTGGCTCTTACAGCCTGAGAAAGCAACAGAATTAACCCCACACAAGCAGGACACCACCAGGCTCCTGGAACAGGACAGGGACTTTGCCAGAGGCACAGAAAGGAATCTCTGAGTACTGGGGCACCCCAAACCAGCACTGGCTTTCTGCAAACTTTTCTAGCATGCACAGGGAAGAGAAAGAGCTGGACAAGAACCATATTTATTTCACTGACACAGGATTGCACTGATGGTCAATTCTACACACCGGGGACAGGCAGCAGCAGGGCCCCATGAGCTGGGCCAGGCTGCTGGGGGCAGAATTCACACAGAGAAATTTGTTTCTTCCAAGGGGCCGACTGATCTGCAGGATGGGGCTCTACGTGGTCAGGCTCCTGCTGCCGATGCCAGCAATCTCCCACCCCAATCAAGTATAGAAACATTAAATAAGTATATACAGAACCTCTTGGGGTGGGCTGGAACAGGCCGAGTGCAAGAGGGCTCAGCCCATTTTTACTCTAGATGTCTAGAAAGAAAGAAGAGAGGTTAGGTTGTGGCCCACAAACCCCAGCTCAATGCCCCAGTCCCACCCAAGCAACCCAGCACCATCCAGAAGCTGCAGCCAGCTTATCAGTCCCATCGGTAAGACATGAGTGTCACACAAGGTGCATGCAAGGTGACACTCTCAGTGACAGAGGGGCCATCAGAAGGGCTCCCAATGTTGCAAATCAGCACAGTATGCTCTGGGAAGAGCTGTGCCACCCCAAACCTTGTAAGCAGCCTCCCCATCCCAATGCAGAAGATTGTGCTGAAACCCAGATGTGTCTCCCTGGGGCTGGAAAGCATCCAGGGTGACAGCACCTTGTGCTCATTTAGGGCTGGAAGGTAGGAAGGAAGGAATCAGGTACCTGCAGGATAGCAACGATGACCCCAAACAGCCCTATGGCACTGCCAAAGATTTCCACGATCAGGATCTTGACGAAGAGGCTGGCATTCTGGGCATCAGCCAGGGCAGCCCCGCTGCCCACGATGCCCACACAGACCCCACAGAAGAGATTGCATAAACCCACGGTCAGACCAGCTCCAAACATGGAGAAACCTGTGAGAGAAGAACACTGCAAGAGCAGGGTGTAACCCCCTTCCACCTGCACCTAGGATGTGCTGCAGAAACTCTGTCTCTAGGTGACAGAAGACCAGGAGTTGCCAAGCCCCAGCAACACCCTGTTTGGGAGCAGGACTGCTCCGAGGTGTGCCCCAGCTCCCACAGCGCCAGACCACTGCTCCACCTAGGGGAGGAGCAGTGCTGCTGCTGCACAGCACAGCCTGCTGGGTGCAGCAGGACCTCGAGAAGGTAGTGAAAAGCTGCCTTCAGGCAGAAGAGTCTCATGTCCTTCAGACACCAGCAGCAGACCATAGGTAGGGGTCAGGGTGTAGCAGTGCTCACAGCAACAGCACCAGGGACCCAGAAGTCCTTACCTGCATGGTAGTTCCTGGCTCCAATCTCTTCTGGGGTGACTCCATTGAAAGGCTGAGAGAAAGCACAGGACCTGGGTTAGTGACAAGGCTGTGGTCTCTGGAAAAGGTCCCTGTCCCTGATGCAGCATGAGTCAGCCTCATTCCTGCCAGAGCCAGTCCCCGATTCCACATCATGGCTTCATGGAATCTGCCTTGTGTGTGCTCTCCCAACCCTCTCTGCACCACAGGCAAGGATCACTACACAGACCACCAGTCCAGGGGCTCCCAAAGGCACAACAGTGTTCTAAGTCCCCTCACAACAGTGGCCCATGGCCAGCTGCCCATCCCCACCATGGCCCCGAGGCTGGATGGCAGCCCAGGTGCTCCCATACCTCAGCCATGTTACTGATGACTATTGCCATGATGATCCCGTAGATGGCCACGGCCTCGCAGAAAATGATGCTGTGGGAGAAAGGCAAAGCCTGAGCACAGTGTCTCAGTCAGTCTGACCAGTGTCCCAGGGGAAAGACCCCACCCCAAGGAGCCCCTGCCACTTCATGCCCAGCCAGCCAGACTCCTCCAGAGCCATATGAGAAGCTACCCACTGCTTTACTTTCAAGCTAGGGGGAGCTGCTAAACACAAACGCTGGATGCTGGTTCTGCTGTGGCACCTGAATAAGCTGCAAGGATTGTTGGAAGCAGGCCTAGGAAGCCTTGCCCTTCACCAGCCTGTTTCTGCTCCTTGTGGAAGGGTTGTGCAAGGAGAACCCTTGCCTAGGCAGGATGTGTGATCTCAGGGTGTTTGTTTTGAACACACTGGGCTCATTCACAGTGTGATAACACACAGTGACCCTTCATAGCAGCACTCTGGCCCCTTTAGGGCTCTTTGTTTTGAAAGCAAACAGCATCAGCAGCTCAGCAAGGAACAGTCTGCCAGCAGCACCCAGCTAGAGAGCAGACAGAAGCCTCTTCACTGGGTTGTAATCTGCCCCACTCAGATGCAGCACAAGAACTTACCCCAGGTCTGTGCTTACCTCACCAGATTCTTTGTTTTGATCCGTGGGGCTTTGACTCCACCACCAATGATGCTGGAGCCCGTGATGTAAATCCCCCTGTAGCAGACAAGGGTGGTTGGTGGAAGGTCTGGCACTCGCAGAATTCTATACAGAAACCAGGATCTTTCAGCTGAGCAAAGAATCAGGCATGCAGCTGGGGGACACTGAGCACTCAGCCTAGCCACTCCCAGGGTATGAGTGGCCCCAGGCTGCACCACCTACACCAGCAGAACTGCTGGGGCACAAGAGCCACCACTGGACAGCCCGGGCTCAGGGGTATAGCTTTCAGAGACTTCCCTGTCTTTCCACTACCACTGCTGCCTGGGGGTTGGTCCACCCAGACCCCCCAGCAATTCAGCCCCACTGGTGTGGTGACCCACAGCCCTACATGTACCCATGGTTCTACCCTGCTCTGCTGTGGGAAAACTGCAGTGTATACACAGCTACCAAGGTGGGACAGCAGGAGACTGCTGAAGAGCCAGTCCCACTCACCAGGCAGCTCCCACCACAGACAGGGAGATGGCCAAGCCAATGCCCAGGTTGGACCACATGTAGGGTGAGGTCTCCGTCAGAAACCTGGAGAGGAAGAAATGTCCTGAGTTAGCGCAGAGGCTGAGCCCCCACAGTCACACCACACAGCCTATCCCAAAACAGGTGCCCCTCCACCAAATTATGAAGCCCAAGATGGGTTGGGCAGCCAGACAGTGGGACATGAGAACCTCTGTCTGCCAGCCAGAAACACAGGACCCTCACCTGCATGGATCAAGATCTTTCTCCCAAGCCCTCACTGTGAAGTGGAAGCCTGGGCTTGGAGACATGGAGGGCAGAGCAGCAATAGCTGCACCAGGACCTCGTAGGGAGCCAGCCACAGGAACACAGGGGCTGCATCCATCCCACCTCCCGGGGAGCAGGGGCCCTGCTCACTGTAGCTCTTGTTCTCCTGCGATGCAGTGACCACTGCCCATCACTGAAAAGCCAGTGCTGCTCCTGGGAGGCACTGCCAGCACCTCCTGCCTCCTCACACAGCCCTGAGGATGCCCGTGTCTACAGGGAACTCACCAGGCCACATCGAAGCGGAAGCCCAGGTCAAATATTGTGTAGCAGATCCCTGGAAAGCAAGAACAAGATGGAAACCTTCAGGAAGGCACCAGCTGGATCCAGCACTGCCAGTTCCTCCCCCACCTGCAAAGCCCCGAGGCAAAGGCCCAGGAGCACAGCACAGCACGAAGGAAGGTTACTGGGAAGACTGGCTCAGGCATGCAGAGCTGTGGGGCAGCGTGTCCCCTCCAAATCCTACCCCCATGATCCCAACACTTCCACATTTTCTATTCCCTGGCCCTGCTGAGCACCCACAGACCATGCTGAGCCACAGGGTCTCAAGGGCAATCCACAGCCCTGTGCCCCAGCATGGTCTCCACTGTGGCTCTCCAATGGCTCAGCCTTGTTGGAGAGCCACAGCTCCAGTTGTGAGCTCTTCCTTGCCAGAGGAGGGACAAGAGGAGCAAGGCTATGCCCTGACTGACCATCACAAGCTGCTACATCACCATCCCATCAATGTTTGTGCTGATTCCCAGGAGCCCATCAACACGAGAAGCTACAGCTTTCCTCCAGCACCCCCTTTCCAAGGCTTTTCAAGACATGACTGTTGTGCTCAGCATTTCCCCCAGGGTAATTTCCAGATAAATTTATACTCTAGCACAGGTGGGAGACACCAAAGCACTGTCCTGAGAAACTCTGAAAAGCCCTTCCTTTCCAAGGAGGGCTTGCCCTCCTGTGCTCATCTCCCACCAGGAACCACAGCCAAGAGTCACATCCCTGCACAGCCCATGCAGAGGTGCTTGCACTGAAACCCTGCCTTACTCTGAGCTCCTGAGTAGGAAACGTGGCTGCAGACCACAAGAGACACTTGCTCTTTGCTGGAAAAGGGAGGGTGACCCAGCCCTAAGGAACAGATAAGCACAGGCATGGTGGCACTGTGTGCTCCACACCAGGCACAGAGGGTGAAGGGACAGCTCTGCCATATCTGACTGCAACCAGTCAGTGCCTGTGTGACACTGATCCCACATACAGTTGGGAAAAGAGGAAACGGGAGATTTCTGAAAAGCTCGAATGCAGCAAAGAGGTCACTGCACATGTCCCACTGCTCCCTTCCACCCCAGAGTAGCAGCCTGGAAGTAAGGGATGATGGCAATCTGCCCAGCACAAATATGGGGGCAGGACCATGCCCTTCCCTGAGCACAGCCAAGACCTGCAGGACAATTCATCCCACTGGAAGGCCTCAGCACTGCAGATCCCTTGCAGCAGGGATGTCCCTATTATTTCTGTGTGCTCACCCCTCCATGCACAGCTCAGGTCTCAGCATCCCACTCACCAGCCACAGGGGAGCACACAAGCACTGTCAGGCAAGCCAGTGAGCCCCATAATGGGAGGTGGTAATGCTGATCCCTCTTTCTGCCACAGATTTGGGGTGCCCCCTCCCCTGTAGTGACAGACAAGAATGAAGAATGGTGCCACCACAGTCAGGGAATACAGAGGAAAGCCACAGCCCAGCCTGCAACCTTCCAGGATGATCTCTAGTGCTGGGTCCAACCAGTTTGTTACTTGTGTTTTGGCTTTGCTGCTTGGCTGTCAGAACAGGAACTGAAGCCAGCCAGCCTCAGCTACCTCCACTGCCCAGAAGTGGTAAAAAAGAGCTACAACCAGCTCAGGGCAGGTCCTCAGGGCACCTTTCGTCTCTTCAAGAGCAGGTGCAACCTTAGATTCCTATGCAAAAGAAACAGGGTAAAGGACACTCTCCTGTGAGCTCTGACTTACAGCCCTGAAGCCAGAAGGACAGAAGACAGGGCAGCAGGACTGGAGGATCAAATCAGGGCTTCGGACAAAGACAGAAAACAGAAAGAGACACTGCTGCAACACTGCACAGAGCAAGACCACTTCCTGCTCGTGGTCTTCCTCAAAAAGGGACTGCAACAGGGCAGGGGAAATTAAGAGTAACTGGGCTCAGCTCAGGAGGATTTTCCAACAGTCTCACATCCACAGGGTGAATCGGCACTGGTGTGAGCTATATGATTCAGAGAGCCCAGTGAGGCAGCCCTAGGCCCACACTGGGTTCACCAGGCCCTGGAAACACGAGGGAGTGAGACACCCTTCACTTCTGACTCATCCTCTCCCCGCACCCAAACTGCAACAAGGGCCAAAGTTTCCCCAGCGTCTGCCTGGTTTGTGGTCACTTCAGGGTGTGCTAAGAGAAAATAACCAGCAGTCTCGGCCCAAAATCTACCTGCTGGCCCTGGGGCAATAAAACCATCCTCCAAAAGCCCAACACCTTCAGCAGCAGTGCACGGGCTGCCATGAAGCAGCTCCACGATCATCCACACTTGCACGTTCTCTCATGCTGCCCCATCTCGGCAAGGCAAGGCGGTCTCTCTACCCGAGAGACACCAACCATCAAAGTGTGAAGGACCAGGCTCCTCCTGCCTTCACTTGCCCCAGTCCACCAAACCCCCTGGCCGGCGCCAGCACCTTCTGCTCTCGCACACACACACAGAAGCAAATCAACTGCTCCAGGCAGACAGGCTGAAAACCGCACATCCAACAGCGACCGGGAGCTACACGGCACCGCTGGGGGCTCCGGGCGAGCGGCTACAAGCCCCGAGGGAGCGGCTACAAGCCCCGAGGGAGCGGCTACAAGCCCCGAGAGGNGGCTACAAGCCCCGAGGGAGCGGCTACAAGCCCCGAGGGGCGCTGCCCAGGCAGGGGAGCCCCACAGCAGCACCCCCGGCCGTGCCGCACACCACGGACCAGCCCTAGGCAGCACCGCGGCAACCGGGGCCTGGCAACGCTGCACCCCTCAACGCTCCGCTTCCTTTCCCACACCAAAGCAGCGCTCCCAGCCCTCCGCAGCAAGGGCGCAGCCAGCACGGGCCCAGGCAGGAGCCGCAGCCTCCCCTCGGGCCCGGAAACCCCTCCTGCCCCACGGCTCAGCCCCGCAGCGCAGCGGCCGGACCCCCCTTCTCCCCCGCCCCGGCGCTGACCGACGCCAAGCAGCGTTGTCCAGAAGGCGAGGCCGAGCCCCGAGTAGAGCAGGGCGAGCCCC
>WBNO01000759.1:0-43537 GCA_013400575.1 Peucedramus taeniatus
TATATGTATATATGTATATTATATAATATATAATAATACAATATTAATATGAATTATATTCCAGCATGGTCTGGCAGTATGTAGGAGCCACACAGTTTCCAGGAGTGGGCAGAAGAGCCAGTTAGGGCTACAGTTGTGTTTTATGCTGGGGAAGGCAGAAGCTGTTGAACGACACAATATGGGGAAAAATAGTTATTTTAGCTGGTATTTGAGTCTTTTGAGGTTTCTTTGGTTATTCTGAAAATTGTCAGGAAGTAGGGCTAAAATTTGAAGAATTGGCCTTTTAAATACTTCTACATCTACTTAAATTTGTGGACTTTTTGTTCAAATAGTTGAAGAATGTGTCTTTCAAACTCTCTTACTGTACAGACTTGCCTTCTCCATTTTACCATTGCTACAATGTATTTTGCTGCCCATCCCTTCTTCTTTCAACACTCATGTGTTCTACTTTTTCCACTTTGAAGTACATGGAAGATCTTTGGGGTTTTTTGCACTCATATGTGAAACAGAGTTAGAAGCCAGGTTTCCTGCAAAGGTACAATATACCCCTCTAGGAATCTCAGCTTCCTCCCTGTTTTCCCACATTATCCTTCTCCTTGGCGGTATTCTAAATTCTTTTCTCTGCCATTTCCCACAGCAGTAACTCCCTGTCTTTCCCTGGTTGCCACTCCTTTGTAACCACTATAATACTTCTAGTTTCCATCTAACACATTGTATAATACCCACCACCATGCTGGGAGTTCCAGCCAAAGGGGAGGAGTTATGACACAGCTCCTCTGGCCCCAGCAAAATCCATGTGGAGCATAGAATGATTCTAGTTATTCTATAGTCTTCTCCTATGAGGGTATTTAATTTCAGTGTCTCCCCTGCTGCTGATTTTCCTACATTTGCAAAAGCTTAACACCGTGAAACTTAATACATTGACATTTCATACTCTTCTGCTAAATTAGGTGAAAATAGTTCAACAAATTAAAAGAAAATTTTCAGACAGATAGATCTGTGAAGGTAGACAATGCAATCATATAAGAGTTGATTCCTTTTTTACTTCATTAATCAAATGCTATCTATCTATCTATTGATCTATTGATATGTCACATTTGGCTTAGGTTTCTTCAGACTGAAAATTGCCCAAAGCTACAAAAATTATCTAGGGTAGTTTGAATAAACAACCACTCTGTTATGCTTTTCACTAAACATTTTTGGCTGTTGCCAGACAGGATACTAGTTTAGGTGAACAATCCTTATTTGCTTAAACTAAACTACAGTGGAATTGGTAGGAGGATTTTTTTTCCTTACAAAATGCATAGGGTGGACAGATAGGAAAAACTTTGTAATTGTGTGATAACTTACTCTCTTACTCTCTTACTCTGTTAGAGCTGGACACCAAATCAGCTGAATTAAAGAACTATTGGGAAAATACAAGGATAAGAGGAATGAAAAAAAAAACCAGGACTAGAACCAAAATCTACAGATAAATGCATGAAGCTTACCACAAAACCAGAAGGTCTGGTCATCTGACCAGAGAGCCTTCAAAACTATTTTGTTATTTCAGTTTGTCATAGGCATTTTATTAACTATAAATGTCTAGGCAGGTGTTTTTCATTTTTGAGCATTTTGTGAACAATAAACACAGTTCACAAAACTTTGGTGTGATAGTAAATCGTTCCCTTTTTTAGCAATTTCTACCATTAATGGAAATGATGGAAAAAAAAAGAAGTTTCTTTGTCGATCTAACTTATGGAGTAGTTTATTCTGTTACAGAAGTATTTTTAGAGCTTTTTTGATCATTCTAGTTCTCAGTTGTTTCACCTGACAAAAAACATCTATTCTGTGTGTTCATTCTCTTTATTTTATTTTTTGACATTGGTCTCTGTTGTGATTCACATGTGTGCATATTCTTAGATTTCCTTTGTGCCTAAATATAGTAATACTGCCTGTTCTTAACCTATTTTCCCAGATTATGCCCTTGTAGAATCATTCACTTTGAAGATTCCTAGAGTAAACTCTTCCTTTAGAGCTAAAAATTTGACCTGTACTCCTACTTTGCTCTAGTTATCCAGTGAACACCAGACAGGCATACTTTATAGTAATTGTGAGGTCCTGTCATTTCCATGTATTTTTCAGTGGTATTTGTAGGTGACTTGCCTCTCTCTT
Source organism: Peucedramus taeniatus (assembly GCA_013400575.1). NCBI lineage: Eukaryota > Metazoa > Chordata > Aves > Passeriformes > Fringillidae > Peucedramus > Peucedramus taeniatus. The sequence continues at coordinate 2,155 of WBNO01000759.1, forward strand.
TAGCTTTCAAGTGGCATTTGTATTATGTTTTCTCCATCTGAATGCTTCTTTTCTGGGAAAAGCATCATAATCTTACTCATAGAAATACCTTTTTTATAATACTTCATTTGAATATAATAGAAGTTTGGATGAATATATATTATATTTTCTTGTCATTCAGCTATGATCCAATCAATCAGATAGAAACATAATCCCTACTGGACAAACTCTGCACAAAGAGAAAATTTAATATAAACTGAAAATCATGCTCCCTGGTAAGTAGCCAGCACAAATATTAGGTATCAAATAAATTAAAGAAGTCTTTTCTCATCTACCTCAAGACTTTTACAGACCTATAAAACTATCTTTATATATTTTTCTAAATCCCTATATAAAGCACATCTCCGTAAATTGTGTAAATCTAGTAAATGTAAATCTACAAAAGGTATAAAAATATAATATTGAAATATTAATAAAGTGAGGCTTGATGCAGAATTCTAGTGAGCTCTTGTGCTTCCCTGAGAAGGCGAGAGCTTTGAAGAGAATCTGCCTTGACCTTCGCTTTATAAGGTGCTCCTGAAAAAGACCAAAAGGTTTTTAAACTCATAAATCCAGCATATACTAGGTAATTATTTTATTGATAGAGAAAAAAAAAACCCAAACACACCACATAGCTAGCTTAAGCAAAACAATATAAACAAGATTTCAGTATTACTCTGTCCATGCACAGCAAGTAGGTTCTTCATTCATGATTGGTTTCAATACTCCTTGCCTTTTTGGGATTAGAAAATTTTGAATCAATGTCTCTGATCCTTACTAATTTTCTTTCTTCTCTGACTCCTGGTTGCATGTGCCCTGCTCTCTTGGCATGTCCTGCTCTGCCATATCTTTCTGCCTTGGGACCTTCTGTCCCTTAATGCTCACTTGGCTGCTATGATGGCACACTCTTCTCCTAGCTCCATATAATTTTATCTGGCTCACTCTACTTGAAGAGACAATTAAGAACACACAATATATTAGGCCATGGTTGTCACAGAAGGCCTAATTTAGATGAAAAGTAATTTAAAAGTATAAACATTATATTATATACCAGGAGTAAAGCCCTGAGAAACTCATTCCAATGAGCTTTCTTAGAACACAAGGAATATAGTTCCATAGACATTAAAGAGATATATAATTTAGCATGAAGTTGCTGATTCCAGTGTAATTATTTATTTTGGCATATTAGCAATAAGTGAGTTCAAATAAATTCAGGGGGTAATTACAAGGAAAAAAAGGTTATCAGCACACACATCACTGAAAGTTAATATTTAGAAATGTCCATTATATGGCCTAATGATTCATGTATATAACTTGACATATTGAGATTAATCTACCACAACAGTTTATATATCTGCAAAATTTGGGTTGAGAACAACAGCCTTTGATGTTTGAGTATAATTCTTTGAAACAATGTTACAACAGATGAAGAGCACCAGTGCTTTTGGTGTCACAATATGTGGAACATTATTTACTGAATCTGTTACAAGGGAAAAAGTCTACTGCTAGCAAAATGCCCCATTTATTTGTACCATATCACTAACAATCAATGAAAACCCAACATAAATTAACCAGAAAGCATTGCAGATGTTGCATTTTATGGGGTCTACTTTTTTTTTCCTTCAAGTAAAGGAATTTTAAGAAATAAGGAACTTTTTTAACAGAATTAAGACATAAACAGTATTTAGGAACAAAACAAGTTCACATCAATCTGCCCAAACTGCAACATATGGAAGAAGTATCATGTGTTTCTTCCCCTGGGGAATCTCACTTCCAACAGATAGGCTTTCAGGGACTGAGTCACAAGTTACATTTGTATTGTTTTGTTTAATACCTCCAAATAATTCATTATCCACCCTCCAATAATTCTGGTGACCACTTTACTACCTCTTAAGACTTTTGGTCTATAAAACATCCTGAGACAATGAGCTTCTCATGGTAATAACAGTTCTACTATCGATATTGATAGTAGTTCAAAGCTGTTTTGAAGTGTAAGTTTGTAGCAGACATGTCTAAATTTAAATATTGTGAGATTTTTTCCCCTTGACTATGCTGGGTATTTGTATTTTCTGTCTTCTGGATCAGGTTGTTTTTAAATTTTATTTATTGCTTTAGTCAAATGTCTATGCAGCACAGTAGAAAAACAATAAGCAAAACTCACAAAATAGCTGTGTTCTTTTTAGTAAGTGTTAGTGCAATTTTCCTTGTCCTTAGTGTTGAGCTAATTTCCTGTCTGGCAGGCGCTAGCAATATTTCACTTTTTCATTAAAAATAGAGAGAAGGAGAGAGAGAGATATAAAAAAAGTAAGTGAGGAAGATGTAGTAGATGATATAGATTACAATACTAATTGATGCAGTGTTGTAACATGCCACTGGGATAGTGTATAAAGCCTTCTGCCTTCGGAAACTGCAATTTGGCTTCTGCTGTTTGGGTACATGAACAGTGATAGAATTTACTTTTTTCATAAGTTATTTGATGGAATTAAGATGAGAGGAAATGATCTTTCAGTTATATGAACTGCTCACTGAAACTACCAAATGTCAGTAGTACCAAATCACCAGTATGTGATTTCTTCCTAGTGATTTTCCACTATAAAACTGGAAGCAAAATGAATTCTAGTCTTAGATGGAAATCCACAATGCTCTTCCCAGTCCCACTCCCTTCTAGCAAGTCACATTTATAAATCATTCATCTCATATAGATTGCCATTCTCAAGTTTGCCCATCAACATGTTTTGGTTTTAGGAAGAGCTATTAATGAGATGCATTTCTTCTTTTTACATTATGTGTTTGCATAAGTGTTTCTGAAGTAATTTTATTTAAGAATGAAAATTTCATGTAAAGCCAGTGGTTTTTCACGTCTATGAAAATGAAATGTGCTCAGGAAGTGCATATAAGTGTGTAAAATAAGCGTCGTAGCAGTCAACCCCCTTTAACTGCTGGCCACTGCCTTCCTTCACCCTATTCACTTACTACTCTCCTTCAAATGCTTCAGTTCACATCAGATGCTGAATGAGCTCTTGCAGCATGCTAAGGCATCAGGAAGCTAACCTGGCCACCAAAATAACAATGCCTTTGATAATTTAGTATGCTGAAATTTCTCAGTAATGGGCTTGATGGACATCAAAACCAGAAAAAGAGTAGGGAAGGGCCATAACTAACCTCCAGCAAAGCTGGCTTTGAGGCTTATTTTTATATGTATTTGTTATGTTCAGTTTAGATCTGCAGCCGTAATGCAAATCTTGGCCTCACCCAGGAGGTAGTACTATTCAAAAAATATTTTTACTTGGCAATGGATAGGACTGTACAAAGGAAGAATTTAATTGATAAGGGATGACCTGCTTGAATCAGTTGATGGTAATGGGAAACCCAAGAGTTAGTTTGCCTCATCAGAAGAAGAAATGCGACTAAGAATGGATGACCCACAGCAAGCTTGTACCAAAAATCAGTGTTCATTTTGTTGAAGAGGTGGATCTCTTTTTAAGAAATTAATCTCATTTCTGGGTATTTGTTTAAGTTGCATAGAAACCTCCCAGTATCTGGAACAGAGAAATCACTTTGAACTGGGATCAGAGTGCAAGACAGTTATCAGGTATGCTGTTGGGTTGTGTTTCTGTCACAAAATTTTTTAGTGCATCTGCCAGATGCACTAAAAAGAAAATAATGCATCTGGCAGAATGAACTAATATTCTTTCACTTGAAAATTTATCAGATATTAGGGGCTCACAGACCCCACTCATGTCTTTGCCCATGGGTTGGCCATTCAGAAATGAAATAGAGATGAGGGACTTCCTACCAAATGCTTGAAGTCCTTCACTGTTTAGTGAAGCTCTCCTTGGCTGAAGTCCAGTGCCTGGCTTGGAAACTTACTTGTGTGAGATACTGGTTAGCGACAATTTCCTCATGCTGGCAACTTTTAACCAGAACTTTACTGGTCTCCATGCTGAAAATTTGAATTTTTCTACAATTTGATTTAAATAAATGTTATAAAACTTGGAAATAAATGGTATAAAATTTGTGTGTTTCCTTCATGCCAGATTGCTTTCATTAGCAGACTTTGGTCAGATACCCATTCTGTTCTAAGTGCCTAAGTATCTTGAATCCAGCCAGTTTTGACTGATTAATAATTCCTGTAAGTATGTTTTCTTCTATCAGGAAAACCATATGTTTAGGGACAGTTTTGTAGTCTTGAAAACTGTACGTGTTCTCCAAGTGCTTCTGGACTCTGGCATGATTATCCAAGTGTTTATGTCTGGTGATAAGTTTTCTGTTGTCAACCCCTTTCTGGCTAATGGTTACATATCAGTAAATGGGGATAGTATTTGCATTATTCTACATCTTTTGCTTCTAGTTACTGAATTCAAGAAGTATATATTTGAAAAGGTGAATTATAGGTGATTGCTTTTATGTATTAATGCTGCCTATGAAGGGTCTTATTAACACTCACAGCATGGAAAATTCCTGCAGCTACCCTACAGAGCACTGGAAAACACAACTGCTGAGCAGGCTTTATTGTTTATGCTTCATTTCTAATTTATTCTCTTAAAGGGTATTTTTGCAACCTCCATATGACAAATAAGATACCATATGGGGAAAAAAAAGAACTGGACAAAGGCAGCAGGAATACTATTTTCTTTTATTTATCACAGTGGTGTTTTTTAATGATTTATTTTGGGAGTGAAGATTTCATTTTAATTATATTCTTGTGAATATTTAATTTCTAAGCTGGCATTTGGTATATTATTAGAGCAGCAATCAGTGATAAAACATCTTGTTGCAATACTTGCACTTGGGAAACTGAATTATATATGTGCAATGAATATATATATTTTATTGCAGAGTGGTTTTTTAAGTTATAGCATGTTTTATACATGTTCTTATGAAGTTATTAAACCAAATCTAATGCTACTGCTTCTTTTAAAGTATTTGAGGGCAATTTTGTAAATTTAAACTATTTTACTTTAAATAAAAATTATTCCTTTGTAGAGCAAGAAGGAAAAATATTTTTACACTAAGAAAAGGGCTTACTTCCTTCTCCTATCAGTAAGAAACAGGATATACCCTGCAATTCATTGGTTCAGTGTGTACACATTAAGTGGCAAGGAAACCATTTTCTTCATTACATATCACAGTGCCTTGGATTGTTATCTATGATAGAGTGTCTACCCCTTTCTCTCTTTCAATTGCACTCCTTCATGTGTAGCTGGAAGAGCTAAATGGTTTTCTTGTGCTAGAAGTGAAACTTTTGTTGTCCTGTGAAATAGCCAGCTCAGTGGTACAGCAGTGTTTGGGCAGACATTACCCTGAAGGCATCAGTGTTCTGTGACCGACTCCCAGTGCATCCGTTCCTGAGCTGGGGAGTTGTAGCTGGCAGCTGAGCCTGTGGCTGGCATGCCATGGCATCAGCCACAGCTCTTTATGTAGGTTGCTGAAAAGCTCCATGGCATAACATACACTGACTTCAGATATAACCTTATCTTTTATAAAGATTTACTACCAGAATATTTTGGGACTTTCTGAGGAGGAGTTTCTTTATTTTTTTGTAAGGGGCAGAAAGAAGGGTGCAGACAGCTATGGACAGTCCTTGGAGATGGTCATATTCCCTCTCAAGAAAACTGGAAAGTCTTATGTTGACTTTAACTTAAATCTTTCTTATTTTATTTTCATGTTGGAATTTCCTGTTTTGAATTCTAATATTCATATTTATACTTGTGTCTCTCTCAAATACGTCCTCTTTTCCAGCTTGTGAAATATACCAGTTTGTTTAACTGTTTGTTTTTCCCTCCATGCCTTTAATGAAACAACGTAACTAAATTGTTTGTGAATATTTCCTTTTGGAAGTTGTGCATTTAGTGTTCAATATCGTGATTTTGCAGATATATTGTTACTGGATAAAGTCACAGGACCTTTACTGATTGAATGCATGTGTGCTTCTCAAAATAATTTTGTATATTCATGCATTTACAAATAACATCTTTATCTATGATTTTTGCTTTGATTTTTAAAGTCATGTTATTTGCCTTAAAAATGTAAAATAACTCCTCAAATTTCATATAAATGAGAATTTGGAAACTAGATGTTGCCATCTGTTGTTGATACCATGAAAATGTATGTGAGGAGCCTTTTGATTCCAGGTATTCCCTTTGCACTAACTCTTAATGTTCCATCTTGTATGTCTTAAATATTTTAAGGGAGAGAGCATATCAGAGAAAGATCTGCCAGAATTTTAAAATTCTGTAACTTGTGACTGTGGTAGAATGAAAATGAATCCATGGACTTAACATCCTCCGGGAAATTAAAACATCTGTCTCTGTCTGTTCAAGAAAAGTGCAAAACCAAAAGTTTTCTGTGCCCCAATCACAAAAAAAAACCCCCAAAAACAAAAAAACAAAAAAACCCAAAAAACCACAAAAAACCCCCCCCCAAAAAACCAACTCAGTTTTCCTAAGTCCTCCAGTCCTCTGTTCTTGTTATTTTACAGCTAGCAGCACTCTGAATGGATCATTGTGCTTGTCATAAGGCCTTTTTTCAGCATAGAGCAATTAAAAGATAAGGTTCCATGGTCTCTTACGCAGAAGAGACTGGGAAAGATGTGACACTTGCAAATGATCCCTGTCATTGATCAGGACCTTCCAGGAACATTTTAAATATTCATTGCTTTAGGAAACAGGCATTTTGGTGCTTCTTATTTAGAGAAGACTTTCTTAAAGTCGATGTTCTGTGGTTAGAGAAAAGGTGTAAAGTGATTCTAAAGAAAAATTCTATTCCCTCTAAAAAGTGTATCATATATTTTATGGTTTTTTTTTTTGTTTTTTCCTGGTTTTGTTTTCTAGCCTATATTGGTATCCATAGGGCAATGACTGTAGTTTCTCTCTTTATATCCTGCTATATCTGATGTAAAACTAGCAAGCTTATAAAGCCCAAGACAATATACACTAAAATAAAGGTGGGTTGCTTCCTTAAATACCTAAAATACATTTTCAAAATATATTTTTAATTGATTCTCCATAATTTTTGCTTTATTGGTCTGAGGCAATTAAGCAGCTTCTTACTTCGATTCTTGTGGAATTACTACTCTTTTGTAATCTAATTTACTGAATAAATTTCTAATATTTGTGATAAATGCGGAGAATAGCATACATCAAAAAGCTTTATTTCACTCAGTTCAAAGAAATGTTTACTGGTGTGAATTTAATGGAGATTTTATAGGTCTGTAATTATGCAGTGATACAAAGTATCACTAACCAGGTGTAGATAATGTGGTTTTTAAAAGATGCAATAGTTTTCTTGACTTCATTAGTTTAGGTGTACCACATCTTAGAGCTACTCAGCAGTGTTGGAAGAATTGAATTTTGCCCCCTTGAGAGCAAATAAAGTGCTTTTTTTTTTTGCATCTAATGAATTGTAAAATTTTGCTGAAGCAGAACAGCTGCTGTTCCCTGTCCTCCCTTCCCTGCCCAGTGGCATGATGGCCTCTTTTATGTGAACTCACTGCCCCAGCAACAAGCCAGCTGTGCTTGTCAGTATCCCTCCCAGCCTCTGCAAATGTCAGATGTTTGTACACCCCACCTTTGCACAATGTAAGGACATTGATAAGAAAAGAACATAAGAGCTGCTTCACTTTGTCCCTGATCACCAGGAAACTCACTGACTGCTCAGCATCTCTCTCCATGGACTATGGGTAGACTAGAGGAAAACAACCACAGAAACCTGTGCCCCATGATGTGCCAGCCCATTTCATTACACAGCACTTTGCTCTTGTTAAGGGAGGGTGATGTTTCCATGCTCTCCTCCTCCACGTTTTGTAGCCTTTACTAGCCTGACAGTCCAAGTAATGGCCTTCTTTGATGATAGCTAAAAATAACTCTGGGAAAATATACAGCTCCACTCTGATTCCCTTAGAATTTATTGACAACATAGCAACTGTGGATCCTTTTATGGAATGAATTAAATCCCTCAATTTTACACTTGCCAGGACCAATATTTTTTATGGATATGTGGATAATTTACTGGTACCTTAAGTCAGACAAATTTCACTCTTAGTAGACATATTCCTATTTTCTTCCATACTTAGATTTAGATCAGAATAACTTTTTGTGGTCTCTAATGAAGAATACTCAGTGTGTTTATGTTTTTTAAGTGATCTAAGATTTTGTGAGATCAGCTTTTAAAATACAAATTTAAATTTATTTGGTGTGGTGTGGATTGGCTCTTTTAGGAAGATGATGCCAATTAGGGCTTGGAAGAGTGAGGTTGGAGAGTGTGAAGAATTGGCCAGGTTTGGGAAAAGAGATACAGTTTGGCAGTTTTGGCCAAGTAAAATATTTCAGACATTTTTACTGATGGCTTGGCTAGGAGGCATGTCTAACAGTGAATGGTAGCTAAAGGGGAATTGATCTCTGTATAGAACTTGGGCTACCTAACCAGTGAACTGTATATTCTTCCAATGTTAATTTTTCAGGATGAAATGCTGTCTCACTGTAGTCAGTGAAAAATGTTGACCGAGTAGAATTTTTTTTCTTACATATTGTAAAGATCTATAGAAGACTCTGATCTGGGTGTACCTTTGATATTTTACTGTTTCTGTTTAGCTTCTTAGTTTCCAGCTGTGTGTCTTGGACTTCTTGAACCATGCTAAGATTAAATATACTGCTTGAATAGTAAAAGTGCATAGAGAGGACCTTGAACAAAATTGCATGCTATCTTTCTCATCAATAGTGAGAGACATTTCATCTTCTTTGGAATTCATGCTTCACTCATATGTAAGTAACCCTGATTTTAGTGTAGTGAACCACACACTCACCCATGTAGCTTATTTCTACCTGGGAGAGTCATTACTTATTGATGTTTCCCAGCATTAGGTCTGAAAAATGAATAGAATATTTGGTATCCAGAAATAAAGGCATATATTCCAATCTGCTTGTTAAATTTAAAACTTCATTAAATACTTTTAGCAGTTTACCTGTAGACTGTTTTTTATTTTTTTGAATGTGTATTTTCATTCTTTATCCAGATAGTATTAAAGGAACTATATAAATTCTTGGATTTATTAATCAGTAATTACTCAGTAATTTTTCCATCAGTGATTAGGGCTTCTTGATTTTTTCATATCTGCTAAAAATAAAACAAATACAAGAAACTATGGGTGAAATAGTTTTAGAATTTGAATTTAACAGGACTTATGAAATGAATTGATTCTTGGAACATTCTGATTTGCAACAATAGTTACTAGTTCCTGGTGTCTCTCCCATTATTAGTGAACAAAAATAATATGATGCCATAAATACCAAAGGCTCATTTCCTTCAACTAACTATATAAATGTTAAAAATAAAACTTAAAAAATGAAGAAGTCTTAAGTTTAGAAAAGAATAATGAATGCCTGAGAAAACCTTGGAGCTTGAGATAAAAACCCAAGCCCTTCAGGTATGCGAAATCTGTGAAACCTAATGGATGTGTATATTAAAAATGTCTGGGCTACACTGACAAGTTAAAAGAGCTTTTAATGACATAAAAGTTTTACTTACATCTTTATAGACTAAAGTCTTTTAGTGATGCAGAACTGGAAATGAAGCATCAGGTGATGTTGAGGTCTTGAGCATAGAAACCCAGGAGCATCTGTCAGTATTTAATGGCTGTACATTCTCTCCTCTCCCCCTCTGCCTCCATTTGTTTACTAGAAAGATTAGATGCTTTTTAGAGATTCTTAACTAAGTTAGAAGCCTTTTAGGCTTTTGTCTACTCTGTCTCCTCAGTGATGGTGCTACTCAGTCTGCTTTTATGTAGGCTGAAATCTACATTGTAACAGCTTTCAGAGCCACTCAGTCCAAGCCAGCAGTGCTCGGTGAGGGTGGCAACTCTTGTAGAATAGCCTAATGCTTTCAGGCCAAAAGTGTTCTTTAAGCTATGTGATATCATTATTCTGTCATTCCCCCACCCCTTTTCCTGCATTTTCACTAAATATAAATTATCCAACATAGGCTTGGCTATGAGAGGAAAAGGTTACATTTCTTAATTTAAAAAATTGCGAGCAAGAAAATGGCATCCTGTTGTCAGATCTCACATCTGTGCCTATTGCATAATATAGTACTGTTTGTTATGATATTCAGTGGTCCTCTGATCAACAAATTTAGTTACAAATATTCTGTTAAGAGAGCTTGAGAGAACCACCATTATATTTTGAAACTGTGGCAGGCATTTTATACCTGCAGGCTGCTTGCTCATGTGAAAGCGAGCACATTTTACATTTAAAAGCACTTCAGCTTTTTGCCTGGAGTGAGCTTCTCTTGCAGCTGGCAAAGTCAGGAAGACCTCAAGGCTTTAGGAATAAATATGTTTGCTACGTTTTCATTGTACTAAGTATGGAAATTGATAAACATAAAAATTGTCTTCTAAAAACTAAAACACCAAATATGCCCCAAAATGAAAACAACCACAGATTAAAAATAACATCTGATACTCCATCTTTATAATATCATGTAACATATATAATTTAAAAAAAATCTAATTTATGCTTATAAAACATGGTTGCAAGTCTCCAACTGTTAGCTTAATTTCTCTGTTTTTTAGAGCTGCATCTATAAACAAAAGCACTCTGGAGTGGGTTTATCCTATCATGGATGCATGGCCAACATTTGTTAGGTTAAGATTTATTTTGGCCTGTTATGAAGAGGAGCAAGATAAAATTTAACTGTTCAGTCAGCAGTGAGTAGTGTTTATGTAATGAAGTTTGCTACTTTGTTGGGCAGACACAGTAATCAAATAATTGTTTTTTCTTGATTTGATTGCGATTGATGGAAGAAATTTCAATTAAGGAAGAGAAGCTGTTATATTCTTTAGAACATGAAGCACAGTGTTAATGTAGTTAATATTTTCCAACAAAAGAGTGTGTAGTATAGATTCCTTGTCTTTAAATTTCCATTACATTTTTTGTAGCATCTTTATGAAGTTTTCTAAAGAGATAAGGCCATTGGTGTATTTGTGTTGCATAAAACTTGTATTTCATTCAAATATTTTAGTGTGTTGTTTTTGTTTGAATGCATTTTCAGTCTCCTCATCTATTCATTTTTTTAATAATAAATTGTGGTTTGATTTAAAGTGTATAATGATTTTAAACTTGCATAAAGACCACTTTAGAAATCTGAGCTGCATGGTAATTCAATTACATCTGGTATTGATTAGGTGAGTGTGTTTGACTGTTAAAAAGCTGTTTTTCTTCTAAATTATATTGTTTTAGGCAGCATACCCTAGACTGTAGCATTGGACTCCATTTAGTGCTGCAACATGTAAAGATTCTCATGCATTATGCTTTATTAAAGTGTATTTTACTTATTAACCTTTTTGTCTAGAAAAAATATTGGGTTTTTTTAAAAATGAGTCCATATCATATTCCTTCCTGTCTTCTTGGGTTCCAAAATGGGACTGCCTCTTTGAGGCAACCTAGTTTCTTTAGGTTCATATAGCTTATCATAAAATATTCTTTCATATTCTAACATATAGCTTATCATTAAATATACTACTATCTTCAAAAATATGTTACAGCTAGTGGTCTGAAGTACATTACGCAGTGGCAGTGCTAACATGACTACGCTATCTCAGCAACTGAGCACATTTAGAACTATTTTAGGCACCTTTTTGATCCACTTTCAGAAGAAAATGACTTGCAAAAATTTAATGTTACAGGTTTCATTTATCCATTTATTAAATATGTACCAAAAAAAGTAGACTGTGTATCTACAGAAAGGAGATAATTACTTAGTTACTGCTATTGTTTTCAATAAGGACATAATTAATAGATTTCTCAGGCTATTCAAGTTCTGATTAAATGGACTGCCTCAGTACAATTTCAAACTTCTGTTCATGATTCATGTTTATGATTTTTTTGTTTTGGTTTTCTTTGTCTGGTTTTCTTAATTCAGGAAAAGTAGAGACAAGAATATTAATGAAACAAGAAAGTATCTCTATGAACTTAAAAAAATTGTCAAGAAAACAGCCAAATAGATTGCTTTATATTACTTGGTTAAAAAATATGAATTAGCAAAACATTGAAGGCCAGGTTTAAGAAGATATTTCTGTGTCTAAATGCATAAATAGGAAAGCAGTATCTGGTTCAGTTCTAGACAGGCACCTGTTTGCTGTTTGCATATGATTTTTCTCAGCTTCCACTGTGTCCAGGGATGACCTACTCCATGTCTAGGCTTAAGAGCAAAGCCTTAATCATTCCTGTAAGAAAATGAATTAACACAAGCATGCTCCTGTATTTTCCTGTATCTGCTGTCAGGGAGAAGCAAGAACAGAGCAGATTTTTGGGGGGACAACCTAAGAGCGCCCTGTGCCCTCACTGAGAGGCACAAACATGGGGGCACAGCCAAGATCAGGTGTCATGGTCTATTGACAGCACCAGCATGGCAAGTGATGAGCCAGGGCCAGGGGCCATCACAGAGTCCTGTCAGCAGCAAAAGCTGGTGGGACCAGAGACAGGCCTGGAGACAGGCTAGAGTGGGAGTGTCCACAGTCTGTGCTTTGAGAGGGCTTGGGACATGTGTCCCTGGCATGGCTGGGGCAGGGACTGCAGTAAAACGAGGCTGGGACTGAGTAAGGGGAAAACTTGGGGAGTCAAGCAGGGACACTAAGACCATTGTGTGCCCTCAGGGCACAGATATTTGTCCACAAAAAAAAAGGCAATGCACCACTAATAGTCTGATGGTTGTATTTTTTAAGTGTACAATTAGAGCCAAATGGCATCTTGCTTTTTTATCACAACATGTAAATCAAGTTTCTTAACAAAATTCCCATAAAACTAGCAAATGTGAGGTACCAGTTTTTGCCCTTCAGTTTAACAATTTGCTAGTCATTCTGAGGCATATATCATCACAGAATTTAGTAGTATCTGGTACCTAATCTTTGTCTTTTGAACACAAATTTAATGCCAAGTTTGTAAAAGTAGTTGAAAAACGGGTTGTTAGTCCCAGCAGGCTTTTTTTAAGCCCTCAGGGTTTTATAAAAGCGGGGTTCTTTAATAAACCCTTCTGGCATCTTTGTTTATGTACATAGATTAGATGGATTTAAGAATTTGCTTGGGTAGAATCAGAGAGAGATCATGAGCTATTCTGCTGATCTTGTTTCCAAAATAGCCCAAATAACACACAGAAGTTGTAAAGCTAGAAGCATAAGTTACCATCTTACTTGTTCAAGTCAAAACAGATATACACCAGAGATTTTAAATAATGCTGATAGCTTTATCTGATGACATTTTTGTTCAGGAGTTGACAGGATAAGTAGACGAATTCTAAACCTTCTTTCAAGATTATAGTAATGTTATAGCAACCAAATTCTTTGCTTCAATTTTTTTTACACTTCTGGAGAAGTAAATATATAGGGAGAATTGTGTTAAGACTGAAAAAATTGTACAACGACCATTAAATTAGGTAGTACAGATTATCTAGGGCTTAATTGGAAAAATGTCAGTGTTTTCCTTTCACCTGATAGTGATGAGAAATCTCTGGCATTACTGTCGCTGCTTAGATCTCTGTACCTTTGGCAGTGGTGATCTTTCAGCTTGTGCATTTCCATTTCTTATACCTAAATCCATCTTTTATTTTCTCATACATGAAAGCATAAAGGTTGGGGATTATTGGTGTAATTCTATTACCAAAAAAGTTAAAATGTTACTGATAATGAACAAATAAGGACACAGAAGTTCAAGAACTGATTGATATCATGAGTGTTTTGCTTTCTCAATGACTTTTTATCATTATTATTCATTCCAATAATTATATTTTAAAACAATTCCTGTGTATATAAAATTCACAGAGGAAATGTTTTTACTTTGCTCTGCTTCACTTTCTTTCTTCAGCTCTGAAGTGCACCAATGTCAAACTAGTAACTAAAGAAACCCAAACATGTACATGCCCAAGCTTTTCATTTTTCTTGTGGATCTTCATTCATTTTGCAATTTTTTGTGCTGATTTCACAGCTATGTTTCCAGCTTGTAAGAACAGTGATATGGAAATGTTCTTGCTTCTGGGGTCATATTTATTTAATAGAATAGCCATTGAATGGTTTGTATTGGAAGGGTCTTTAGAGATCATCAAGTTCCAAGTGCCCCACCATAGGCACAGAACCTTCCATTTCCATTTATTTCTGAACTTATTAACTGGAGCAGCAGGTCTTCTACAGGGTAATGCAGTGTGGTCACATCAGCAGGACTGTGCAGTTTGCTATTCTCAGCTAGAGTTCTGTGACTGAATTAATGTAAAGATCACACTGAAGGGCTTATACGCTCATTTTCAGGATAATGCTACATTACAGCAGAGATACAGTACTTCAGTCAAAGAGAAGGAACCTTCCTGAATCAGATAATATGATGACTGGGTAGTTTTGTCGGAATAGTCTAGTTTTTCTTGTAGTTGTTACAACAAAGAAGAGAAAAAAAAATACTGCTTCCTTAAGGTTTAGTCCTCTTTTATATATATGTGCTCTATGAATTTGTAACATAAAGGTTAATATAATGATAATTATTATAATAAAATAATAATAAATTAAAACAATATAATAATAATAATAATCCCGTAGTGATTGTACATCTCTAACATGGCTATGACTATTATTTCTAAACACAGGATAAGATAGCATTAAAACATTCAATAAGTAGAGAATTTACCCTTATAGTATGTGGAAAAATACAATCCTTATCGATGCCTTTGATTTGGAAATACCCATTATTGAAAAGGTGTAGTATGAATGACTGCCTTCTCAGAGAAAAGAAAGAATATCAGTAGTAATGGTTGCAGTTTGCAAGACTAGTTTCTACTCTAATGATGTGAAGGTTTACAGTGTAGTGACCTATAAAACTGGCTCCCATCCAAACCTCCTGTTTCACAGTTGCTACTGGACTGTTTGCCTAGCAACATACTTAATGGACCCGTAGGGAATTTAGACTTACAGCTAAATGAGTGTAGAATGCTGAAGAGAAAGACCAATAGTTTAGGTGTAGGAAAAAGGAAGAGAAGAAAACATTTTCTCTGACAGAATCCTGAAACTGAGTCATCTTGTACAGAAACAGCTCCTTTCACTTGCTTTCTAGATATATATTAAAAAGTTTTTACTATAAGGGTAGGAAGGTAAGCATCTCTTAATTTTATTATCCTTAAGTCTTTACTTATTTTTCTTATTTTTTACTTTTTATCCCCCCTTATCCTCTCAAATTTAATGAAGTCTTGGATGAAAAGAACATTTGAAAGTAAAATGAGTGAGACAGAAAAGATTAAAAAAGCCTGGCAGAAATAAGCAAGGGTATTTCTGTTGATAATGGATGTCCTTGATTCTGTTTGTCAGTCTTTCAAGAAAACGGCTATCTAATAAAGGTTTTCTATGAGCCTGACCACTAAATTAAAAAGGAAGAGAAATATCTTTAAATGTTTTATGTGGTGTCTTAGGTGATGTCTTAGATACAAATCAAAATGGAAAGCAATTCTTTATATGGGGAGGTAGTACTTTTAGACAGTTGAAATCTAAATTAAATTTTAGCTAATCTTTTTTCTAAATCTGCCTCCTTGATACAAATCTCAGTTTGTTTTTCAAAAAGCATGATCTCTAATTTTTTAAACATTAAATGTGAGGTTTTGCAGAGTTTCAAGTGACAGATAGTGGCAGATGTTGTTTGGAGGTCATTTGCACTATTTTTTTTATAACATATTTATCAGTAAGACTAAAAATACAACACCTATTTTATTGTGACCTTTTGACACTGCATTAGAACATTGAAACAAAAGGTTCTCCATATTTTATTTTTTAATTAAAAAAAAACCTATACTGTTTGAACTATATGCTATAGTTCAACAGTAATTTGAGCTCAGGGACTGAAGCTGTGTGATTTGCAGGATGTGAGACTAGATTATGGCAGTAATTTAGCGTCACTTTGAAAATCTGTTAGTACTGTTGTAAGATAATCATCAAGCTCATTCCATGCAGAAACAACACAGTTACAGGGCAATATTATTTTACATGCAGTGCTGAAAAAACATGATGTAGTACTTCAAAGTTTTGCTTGGATCTGAAAATGGGATGCTTTCATTAGGCATGGATTCAAAAGACAAAAATGCCTACCCCTCTTGTTCCTTAGTGTCCTCTCTGCAGGTTCTGTTCACTGCTCTTTTAAATACCTAGATTTCCTTGTAAGGAAGCTGGAATGAATGAGTGGGGAATTTGATCAGATTATCCAGATTAGATTATGGATCATCCAAGTTTTTTTGTTTTTTTTTTTTTTTTTCCTTATGGATAGCTGAGAACTGACTATGCTTGAGAAAGGCTTGTCCCTCAAGAGTTATTCCCAGCAGTTTTGGATCCTGGCTATCATATATGTGGAAGTTATGCCTTAGATTTGGCTTGTTTTATTTGTCCCTCTGCACCCTCTCCCCAAAAATTTGCCTTATTTGTGGCTGTTGATTTGTGAAGCTAAAGTGGAGCACATAAACATTCTGTTGGTTTTAGAATTTTAATTGCTATTATCTGAGAAGGGTTACCTAATTTAGTATTTAGAATACACCTACTGTTGAATCTATTTAGCTAAAATATCTTTCTAGACAGAAAACATTCCCTGAAATGATAGAATCATACAATCATTTAAGCAGGAAATGACCTTTCAGATCACTGAGTCCAGCCATTAACACAGCACTGACAAGTTTACCACTAAACCATGACTCTAAGTGCAACATCCACATGTCTTCTGCATTCCCTCAGGGATGGTGACTCAACCACTACCCTGGGTTCCAATGCTTGATAATCCTTTCAGTAAAGAATTTTTTTCCTAATACCCAATTTAAACCTTTCCTGGTGCTACTTGAGACCACTTCCTGTTGTCCTGTCACTTCTTGTTTGGTAGAAGGGACCAACACCCACGTTGCTGCAAACCCTCTCAGACCTGTAAAGTCTGTTCTGAGCCTGCTTTTTTCCATGCTAAACAAGCCTCAGCTGCTCCTCATAAGACTTGAGCTCCAGACCCTTCTCGACTTTTGCTGCTCTTCTCTGGACATGCTCCAACACCTCAATGTCCTTCTTGTGGTGAAGAGCCCAGAGCTGGACACAGCACTCCAGGTGTGGCCTCACCAGTGCTGAGTACAGGGGGACAATCCCTGCCCTGGTGATGCTGGCCACACTATTGCTGATCCAGGCCAGGATGCCATTGGCTTTCTTGGCCACCTGGGCACAGCTGGGTCATGTTCAGCTGCTGGCTCATGCTGGCTGTCAAACAGTACTCCCAGATCCTTTTCCATTGGGCTGCTTTCCAGCCATCTGCCCCCAGCCTGTAGCACTGCCTGGGTTGTTGGACCCCGGTGCAGGACCCAGCATTTCTCCTCATTGTACCTCATGCAATTGGCCCTGGCCCATCGATCCAGCCTGTCCAGATCCCTCTGCAGGGCCTTCCTACCCTCCAGCAGATCAACACTCCCAGGCATCTTGGTGTCACCTGCAGACTCACTGAGGTGACAGACACTGAGAATTTGATCCCCTTGTCCAGATCATTGATAAAGGTAGTGTTGTGAGATTCATTATAAACATACCCACGATAATTAGTTGTCAGCACTTGATGATCTAAATAAATAAATGACTGAATATTTCCTCTGCTCTTTTTAAAAGTTAATCAATACTTTCTAATATTTTTATATTCTCAGCATCGTGGAGAAAAAATCCTTTTTTATTTCCTATAAACATTGGCAACTAGCAATATACTTTGGAAAAAATGTACACTGAATTCTGAATTTTCTGGTATTTTCAAACAGAAAAAGGTTTCATATCCATGTGCAGAAAATGTATTAGTGTGACCGACAGTTTAGCGTGTCTGCAATTGTTTTCTTCAGAACAATATATATATTTAAAAATCAATTTGTAGGCTGATACGATAAAGTGCCATGATTGATGGTCCAAGGTAGTCTGAAGAATTTAAAAATGGACATAAAGAATTCAAAGAAGATGTGATACGATAAATTAATAAATTTTTTAGAGTTATTCCAGGGAAGGCCAAGAGAAGCCTGGTCAAGCTATGAAGTTAATTAGAGCAGGATGATTACACAAATGTCTACAAATCAAAGTTATCCTGTGATTAATTTTCAGTAAATTTATATTTTAAAAAAATGGATTTTGTTTCTCTAAGGCAGCATCCATTTTAGTGATTGAATTTATTTATATTTAGGTTAATTTACTTGTACATAATCCTGTAAGAAAAATAGGTCATTCATTAAAAGTTTGCAGTAAATTAAGCTAGAAAATTTCTACAACAGTTGAAATTTAGCAGCATACAGACAGGTTTTTTTGCAAATTTTGACTTAATCAAAATGGGACAGCTGTAGACTGGGGTCACCTTTTGCTTCTGTAATTGGTCAGTCTGCTTAGTAACAAAATACTTCATGGAAACAGATTGTTTTCTCACAAGAATTTCACATGTGATTTATTTCCTTCATCAGGAAAGATGAAGGAAAAGCCTTTCCTCATTTAGCTGTTCTATATAATACAAGAGATATATAAATAAAGTTCTAAAATTTATTGCTCTAATCATGACACTGGGGTATGACAATACTGCATCTTATTTTGTATTATAAATTGCTGTGCCCAGGAGTTACAGAATAGAACAACTGTGATGGCTTTAGTTTGTTATCACAGCACTAATTTCATGTTACTGTTGCAGAAACGTTTTTGTCATAATTTCTTGGTTTTTTTTTCATAAACTTTTCTTCTTTTGATATTCTAAATCTACTTCCTTCCCTTGTAAAAGGACCAAACAGGTTTTTTGAATAACTGCAGTTTTTGTTGGAGCAGAAAAACAGGATTTGGCCTTTTGCTAGATGCAGCTAGGAGGCCAGCACAAATTGTACGAATACAAACATTTCAAATATATAAAATTATGAAATTTTGAAGATTATAAGAACAGTTCAAATGAAGAAAAAATAATGCAAATTTTATTATCTCAGAAGAGGCAGAGTAGATCTAAATTTTTACATTATTTAAGAAAAAAGGCAGACTCGTTGCTACAGTAAGACTTTCTCAAGATCAAGTGACACCTTAATTATTCCCCAGGAAGTGTGACAGACTCCATTAAAATTGCCTTATTGCTATTGGTTTTGTACAGATGTTACTCATATAGTGGGATAGTAATTCTAAGATTAGACTTGAGAGATCAGATAAATGAATGAATAAGGTTGAGAGATCTGTTACTTAGTATAGAAATTTAGTATGTAAATTAATAACATAATGTTTTGGCTGTTTAGGAATGACACTGTTGAAGAAGAGGAAACATTTATGTGTAATATAAAATTATTTTAATGAGAAAGTGTCATGGAAGATGGAAGAACTCCAGAAAAACAGCCAAGCTGAATAGGCAGACTAATGGAATGTAAAAATTCATTAGTAACAGATGAATAAAGAAGTAGTAAGCTGAGTTACTCCAAGAGTTCCTAAGTGAATTCATTAAATTTATTATTGCCATATAGACAGGTAGAATGATGAATACAGAATGAGATTTTCTTGAGAAGAGAGATGAAAAAAACTTCAACTATTTCATTTGGTCAGTAGATGAATAAAAATGTTCTCAGGAGAAGTGTTAGAAAGTAATGATTGTTGCACAGAAGGTAATGGAATTTTGCTGGTTGCTGCTTCTGGAAACACAAGAGGAAAGATAACTTTGAGAAATTCAAAAGCCACAAAATTCTTAACTCCATAATTAATTAAATAAGTTTGTCTTTTCACATGTGTTCTTGATTTCTGGAATATAGGGAGAATTACTCAGATATAAAATACTGTATTTATTTGCTTATTCTTCCTGCCTTCTGTTTCAGGACAAATTCTGTCAAGTGCAGATATACTGGCAACTGTAAATAAGTGGCCTTTAGCAGACGTGTTATGCCTGTGTGGCTCCCTGGTCAATTTGAAGGTGTATCTGAATCTGTGTGTGCTTAGCCATACAAAGGGGGAATTGATAAATATACATTTAATACCGCATAAATGCCATTCCTTAGAGGAAAGGAAGAACAAATAGAATATATACTAGGTGGTAAATATGGGAGTGCAGCATGTGCTGTTTATTAATAGAACTACTTAGCAAGAGCTTTTCTTTAAAAGAAGTGATTTAAAATAAAGGTTTTGATCTCATTGGCTGGAAATTCAATTAATTTTCCTTATTATACAAAAAGTAGTAATTTGATTAAATGGTAAGAATAGTGTTTATGTAGTCATTCTGCACTAAAATAGTCATCTTGTGAACATAGATAAATTAAACACATGCTAAAGATGCAGAGGGATAAATGTATTACCCTCTTTTTATGTAATTTTGATAATAGTAGACACCAGTTTTTTTTAAGTTTTCCTAAACCTCTGATGTCTTATGTAGCCATTGCATGTCCCTTTATCAGAACAAGAGAGAAAAGATTGAGGGAGATTTATGAAACACTGCTGGGCTTGAGACTCATTTTTTTTTTTTGAAGTAATATCTTCCTCTGGATTAGTTAATTTTAATTCATAGTCTGAAAAAGTTTCATGAAATTTCTTCATTTTTTAATGTGTCTGTGTTGCTTAGCTTGCATACTGATAGCTAAACTGATACCACTGGATTCATACCTTTGTGGAGTTAAATTTCAGTGAAATAGTTTTCGAAGGCTAATTCCATTTTTGTAGCATCCTTGTAGGTGGTATGGAGTGTAAGACTTTTTGAGGCATCAATTTTAGGCTAGTAATTAAAGCAGTTATTACTGTAAGCCATGTTACTAACCTTTGCAAACTCTGTAATAAAAAAAAAATCTCTATTCCTCAATGTAATTACAGTTACTTGATTTCTAATATGGCCATTTTTACCTTTCCTGCTCTTTTGTCTCTTGTAGAAAAGTCTTCTGACATGCTATGATATTAATATCTTGGGGGAGAAAAAAGGTGTTGCATGGCAGCTTAACTGACTAAAATATAAGAGCTGTTATTTTTTCAGTGTTAGTATTTATTGTAGTGGTCCATGTGGAATAAGTACTTGCATATTGCACAAAATGATTTTCCAAGCTGCATATAGTTCATAAGACACTTTTAGCCAAAGTACGTCAGTTTTTTTGGTGTGTGTGAAATTTACCATTTCCTGAATTTCAGGAATAAGAAATTTATTTAGTAAGGTTTTCCATCGATAACACTGCTTGTACATTTATGTACTCAGAATCTTTTGAACACTTGACTATTTCATGTTGAATATAGTGGTGCTTGATTTCTAGTCTGAATAGATGTTGATGGAGCAAATGATGCAGCCACCACAGCACTCCAGTTATGAGTTTATAGGCACTTACATGCCTAAGTATGTGTTAAAATTTATTCTAGTATCTAGTCTTAACGTCAGTGATTGCTGGATTTAAAAAGTGTGAACATGTCCTTACATATATTAACCTTATAAGCATAATTTAAATGCTGATCTTTGTTGATTTTGTTGTTCTAAATGAGGGAATCAAAGTTGTATCTTCTGTTGTTTGTAGTAATTACTGGTTATTGTAAGTAACAATAATGTATGCTACAGGAAATATGCATCTGTAATTTTTCATATGTAATAAGTAGGGAAGAGATTGTGGATGACTCATTCTCCTATGAAATGATCAGGAATCACTCCTTTGGCTTTAAATAAAAGGAAGAAAACAAGTAAGAGCTAACTAGTAGCTCATAAAAATTGAGAGAATTGTTCAGTGTAACATCTTGAGGCAATTAAAAAATGACATATCTAGTACACAAAATTTGAATAAACAGTAGAAAATATGGATCTCTCTCTTGTCTTTAACTAGATACACTGTATTGTGTTGCACACAAGGGAAAAATATCCATCTACTTTATAAAGCAGTAATTCATGCTGAGTGGATATGAGGAGTTATTCAGTGAACAATTGATTTTACAGAAACTGGGTTGGAAACTTAGGCGTTCATTGCACTCTAGGCAATTAAGATTTGTATATAAAGTTCACATTCAAGTGGCTGTTCTATTAGGAAAATATTTTGAAAGGGACACTGAACCATCTTAACTGGGGAAAAGGTTCTTCTAGCAGTATCTACAAACCATTTGAAATGTGAAATCAGTGTAAGAGTGAAGTATATAGAAAAATAATTTAAAAAATTAACAAATATTTTGACTTCCTGTGTTTAAATAATTTGTTAAGAAATTTGAAAATTTTTAAAAATCTTTGATATTTCCTAGAGTGATGTGAAAGATTTAATAAGTACTCTTTATAGTTATTATTTTGACTATAATATCAAAGTCTCAAGCTTTCATAGAGTTAAAAAATAATTTTAGAAGAGTTTTGGTTGGAAGGGAAATTTAAAGGGCATTTAGTTTAACCCCTCTGCAATGAGCAGGGACATCTTCAACGAGATTAGGCTGCTCAGAGCTATGAAATCACACTAAATAAGTTGAACTTGCTGGTCTGACTAGTATGGACCAGGAAGAACCTGAATCTGCAAGAGAACAGAGATTTCCTTGTCACTTACCTATCTGATATTTTATTGTGGAATTAAAAAGTAGATTCTGTGGAGGAGACTGCACAAGTCAGAGGTTTTGAATAAACATGAACTTAAATATTACAAGTTCTTCCATCATTAGCAATTTGACAAAAGGAAGGAATTATTGCTGCTGTAGCATGATTCATTTGTTAGTTTGAGGAACAAGGAATAATGGAGACCTATATGACTCAAGATTTTAAGAAACAGGTGCTCTAAATATAATTCATTACCTCTCATATTTTCCATTCATTTTCTGAGGAAAGATAAGAAGATACCAGGAGTAGGGATGAAGGTAGAGTTTAGACTGTCTGTAACTGTTTAAAATTTGGCAAGTGCTTTAGGAGAGGATGTCAGGATCGTGGGCATCAGCTGCATATGTAGGCTACAGAAGTAGTCAAACAAACTTACTAAATTGGCTTTTTGTGAGAGGAGGATACCAAACTGAAGTCAATGTGTTTAATTAGTTTCTGATGAAAGAGCATATTAATATCAGAAGGTAAAATGAAAATAACTGCTTTTTAAAAAAAAGCTAATTAAGGTGTGGCTCTCCTGAATTGGTTCCTTAGGACATTTTGACCCTGGGTGGTGCTGTCAATGTGAATGATTATTAGGATCTCAAAGGTAGAAGCACAGGTTGTTCGCTTTAGTAATAGGCAGTTCTTTTGCCTGTGGTCAAAAAGCAAATTATTTCAGTAGTGTAGTGTGTTTGAAGTCCTAGAGAAAACTAGTCAAAATGTTTGTCAGCATACATCAGATCCAATAAGCCTACCCCTGATCAATTCTTATTGCCTGTGGTGGTGATGTTGTGCTGAGAGTTTGTTTTGTGCTGTACAGGGGAAAAAAATGTGAGTAAGTTTGGGAAAGTTCTCTAATGAAATATTTTTAACTAGAAGCTCTTTTTAAACTAGAAAAGCACTTATTTACATATATAATGATTGTTGGATTAAACCAGTCATCACCTCAGATATTGCTACTTATAATGCTTTTATTGATAGGATAACCTTAGAAATTGTGTTAGAGATGCTGGATCCTATGGACTTCATGTTGCTGGTAGGATTTTTTTCTTTAGTCTGCTAGTACCAACTTTGGTGCACTGTAAGACTCAGGGGGGCTTCTGACCTGACGCCATAAATGAGAAAATGCTGTGATTCTGTCTCCCAGGGTCCAGCCGGTGGCTGAGGCTAAGCACACATCCTGCACAGGCAGAAGGACACACACTTAACTGACCACACAGATAACACAGAGAGAAAAGAGTTTCGGTATCAGCACCAACATAAGCACAGAAACATGAACAGCATGGATAGGCAGTTGATGAGGGCTAGAGTTTGTTACTGCTCACATTCAGACATTTCCACAACATATGGGTTTTATATAAGTTATTCTACCCAGAATTGTGTCTCAGTGTCTTACAATTACTGGCAATAAGAGCTATGGGTCCCCCGGACCTGCAGTCCTTCTGGAATGTCTCTTTCAACAGAGGCTTCAGTTCAGCCTGATGTTCTGTAGTAGATTTTGCACACACNAGCCAGCATACTTACACAGAAAATAGTTGAGACTAGAGTTTAGTAAGACAGACAGATTGTGGTGGTCAGGTAAAACATTTTGCCAGGCAAATGTACTGACCAGACACTGGCTTACATGTGAGTGGCCCCTTTTTTCTTTGTTTTCCTTGCTTAGAATCATAAAATGGTTCAAGTCAAAAGGGATATTTAAGGGTCTCCTAGTTGTCCCTTTGGTCAGGGTTTCACTAGATTAGGTTGCCCAAAGCACTATCCAACTTCACCTCATTTGCTTCCGAAGATGGAAAATACAGAGCTTGTCCAGGCAACATGTTCCACATAACTTTTTGAGCCCGGTAAGAGACAGCCCTAGCAGAGGGAATGTGTTCCTGGATCTGAGGTCACCAGCACAGACGAGCTAAATGGGGCATGAAGGCTGGAGGCAGCCTGAGTGGCAGTGATCATGCATTGATGTAGTAGTCAATTTGCAGTCCTGGGGGATATGGATCAGGTATACAGTACAGTTAGGCCCCTGAACTTTAGGAAAGCAAACTTCTAACTCTTCAAGATAGTTAATAGGATCCCCTGGGAGAGTGACCTCTGGGACAAGGGGACAGATCAGAGCTGGCAGGACTTTGAGGAAGTCTTCCATAGAGCACAAGAGGTAGAAATGCTCAGGAGCATGAAATAGGTCAAGGAAGGCAAAACACTGGCATGGCTGAATAGGGACCTGCTGGTCAAACTAAAGGCAAAGAAGCAAATCCACAGGCAGTGGAAACAAGGACAGGTAACCAGAGAAGAGCACAGAGGTGAAGGTTGCTCATGCAAGGATGGGTTGAAGAAGGCCAAGGAGAAACTGAAACTGAACAAGGTACACAAAAAATAACAGGAAGGGTTCCTACAGGTATGTTAACTAGAAAAGGAAGGTCAAAGAAGGTGCAAACCCCCTGATAAACAATGCTGATGAACTGGTAACAACAGAGCAAGAGAAGGCTGAGGTACTCAACATCTTTTTTGCCTCAGTCTTCAATAACAGGCTCTCTTTCCATGCTTCTGGAGTGGATGGACAGTGGGATGGGGACTGGGGAAACAAAGTCCCTCCTCTGTAGTAAAGATCAGGTCCATGACCTCCTGAAGAATCTGAATGTACATAAGTCTATAGGACCTTATGAGAGGCATCCCAGAGTCCTGAGGGAATTGGCTGAAGTAGTTGCAAAGCCACAAAGGATTCTATGATGATATGGAGCAAAACCATACCCCAAAGAAATGAAATTTCAGAATAATTGACAGTACACGAGGAAAGATTTTCTGGTTTGTAAGTGTGATGCTTTTTTGGAAGAGAGATTAGGTTGGTTGGTTAGAGCATGGTACTAGGAATGGTAAGGTCATGGGTTCAATTCCTGCATGCAACATTCAAGTTGGATTTGGTGAACCTTGTGGGTCTCTTCCAACTCTGAGTGTTTTGTGGCTTTGTGAATTTGAATATTTTTCTAATTTTCATGGATTTATTCAAAATTTTTTACATTTTAGAAAAATATATGCTAGTTATAGCTGGTTACTCATGTCTGTGTTGGTAAAAAAAGAAGGAAAAACTTATATATTCAGTTTCACTGTCTGCTGCTCTCCATTTATGCAAAATCATGCCATTTAGATATGTCAAAGAGCATCATAATGAAAATGGTAAAGCATGAGAAAAGGCATGTAAGAGATTCCTAAGGATTTTATTCAAAAAAGTAGAGTAAATATATTTAAACTTAAGTATGGCCACATGTTGAAAGAGTATGGAAATAGCTGTCTGCATTAGGAATATATTTTAAAATCTGGACATATAAGAGGCCTAAACACCTACTGAAATTGTAACATCTCTTCAAGAAATCTTGGAATAATTAAAAAAAAAGTGAAAGGATATTCCTGTGAAAACTTTGGAGTAATTTCAGCTAAATTTTTTTCTTTTTGCTTCTCTGAACAGGTTACATTGCATGTATAGTGTCTGGGGATAAAGTTCCTATGCAGAATGATTCAGGTTGGAATATAACTCATCTATTCAACCTCATGCTCCAAACAGAGTCAATTATGAATCAAATAATTTTGTTTATAACTGTGTAACATATCTCTGCAACCTATTCCCAAGATTTTTTTCCTCATAATTAATTATTTTTCCTATATGTAGTTAAATTCCATTCCCCCTAACTTCTGTTTTAGGTGATTTTCAATAATTTTCCTGCTATGCACCTCAGCAATGAACCTGATTCTCTCTTCTCAGTAGCCACCTCTTAGATACAGGAAGGTTGCTACTTATTCTTCTCAAACCTTCATTTTTCTCAGGCTGAACAAGCCCAGATGCCTCAGAACTTCTTCTTGGGAGTAGAGGTCTGGCTCTTGACATCTTGGGAACCTCCTGCTAAGCTTGCTACAGTTGATCAATGTCTCATATGGGGCTGGGCAATTAGGGATCCAAAATTAGAGACAGTATTACAGAGGTAGCCTAACAAGTGCTGAATGGAGTGACATTTTTTTCCTCAGTCTTAGTTTCATGTTAGTACAGCCCAGTATCCTGTTAGCCAGCTGTGCTTAGGAGCCCCAGGTCATTTTCAGCAGAGCTGCTATCCAGTGGGGCGATGGCAGGTTGGTACTCATTCAGGTGTTAGTCCACTCTAGGTGCAGGACTCTACATGTGTCCTTGCTGAATTTCATGTCAGCCTGTTGGACTAATTCTCCAGCATTTTTAGATTCCTCTAAACAGCAGCCCTAGGCTGCCACCAGCAGTGGTGCATTCTCCAAATTAGTATTGTCAGATTGATACGGATTTTGTCTCCTCCTCCAGGTCATTAATAAGCAAGTTAAATCCCAGAGAAAAACTCTGAAGGACACCACTTGCAACTCGTCTCAAACCAGTATAAATCATTGACCTTTACCCTTTGAGTGTGGAGTGATGTTGTCCAGACTACCATGGCTAGTGCTGTATATTTTAGCACCTCTCTGTATACAATCTACGTGGGAGTGATATTAGTGTGCCTTTCTGTCAAAATCATAATTCCTAATGCACTTGGAGCTGAGCTAGAAAACCCTTGAAGGGTTTCACAGCACTTTATGGACTTCATAATTCAGATCTCTCCAAATTGCACCAGAGAGGCAGCTTTACTTGTAAATATATAGTCAGAGATTCAGCAGATCAGCTCTGTTTTGGATACAGACGCCTAATTGCTGTCTGTATCTAAAAGTTAAGTAAGTTGGTCTTACTTCCACAATTTCACTGATTTTTCAGTTAGTTTGCTTAGAGTTTTAAAAGGGGTCTTAAAAAATTATTTTTAAAAATCTAGATTTCTGTTACTGTATTCTGACTGACTCTTTTGCGTTGGTCATTATTTTAGTATGTAACTTAAATACATTGACTTGACTTTTATAACTTAATTTTAAACAGGATCATTTTTGTCTTCCCTCTTTTCTCCTCTTAATTTAATTGATTTTGTTTTCCTTGTTTCCCCCCCTGCTCTTGGTCTTCCCTTTTTCTTCAAGCTTTTATTATATGTAACAATGATTGGCTTCTTTTTGGTGAAATACACTTGCTTTCAACATCATTTAAAACAAACTCAAATACCTTCCAGTGTGTTTCATTGTTGCCTTTAAATGGATTTCGTAGTTAATCCTTCAGAATTAATTATTTTTAAAGAACATTGAGGCTTCTTAAAAACAATATTTGATATTGCTTTGGCTCTAGTAATATTTAGAAAAATCACAAACCTTAATTGGTTATTAGTGGCATTATAATTGATACTGTTCAGCAGCTCCTGGACCTTGAGCTCTCTCTTTAATTAGACACAGTAGTGTCTCCTTCCCTCTGAGATTTCCTTATGAAAGTATTTTGCTTAATAACACAGGGTTATCAGCTTTCAGTTGTCTTCTGAATGAAACCTCCCAAAGGACACTACCTGTCACTGCCTTCTTCATATTAGCCAGAATTCCCCAACACGCTCTTTGTCATTGCTTAAGCACTTTTTTAACTTTCTAATAAATATTTTTGCTCTTGATTTACAATTAGTATTGTAACTTTTCCCTTGACACATGATTTTAAGGTGTGGAAATTATAGTTTGTCTCCTTAGCATTATTTCAGAGTACTCTGAAATAGTTTTGAAAATAAAACAACAACAACAAAGAAATTAAAAAAAATAGGTAAAGCTTCTTTACAGCTTTTTGCTGTAATAGATATTTTTGACCAAATCAAAAGCACATAGGGCTGCTGTCTTCTTTTTCTTCCCCATTTTGTTGTCTTGTTTTAATTTGAAACTTTTATGTATATATTTCATATATATATCTTCATGCTCACTTGTTTTCCTTGAGTCTTTATTTATGTCTTTATTAATAATTTTTCTTAACTTCTGGTAATATTGTCTGATAATTCTTCTAGATTAAAATTTGCTTGACTGCTGACTAGTCTATTCCTACATTTAATTATTTTGTTTCCAGGATGAGTGTTAGACACAGTGCCTTCACTTGTACCTTTTCTTATACATTTTGTTCATCCTATTTTTCTGTTTTGTTTCCAGGATGAGTGTTAGACACAGTGCCTTCACTTGTACCTTTTCTTATACATTTTGTTCATCCTATTTTTCTCCTTCACTGTCTTTAAACCTATGTGTAGCAACTCTTTATTCATTCAGCTTATTTTTTCCCTTATTTATTGATTTGATCATGTTGCAAACTTGTTCTTTTATCAGTTTTGGCCCCTTTTGCCACATTTTTACAGCTCTTTTCTGGTTTATTCTAAAGTATTTGTTCCATCTTATGTCACAATTGGTTTTAACTGTTCCCTTATCTCCCTTTGATTATCTGAAGTTTCTCATTTTTCCCTCACTTTTACCTGTAACACCTACATGGTACTACACACTTTATTTGTAAGCAATGTATGAAGGTTTCTAATTTACCATTTTTTAAGTATTTTTTTCTTTCTTATATTTTTTCAGTTTTCTAAATATATTTGAGAAAGTTTTCATGTGCTTGTTTAAGGCAAACCCCTACTAACCATAAAGTCATCAAATTATACATAAAGTTTGTAATTTTAATGTAAGTGTTCTAGCAAGAAGCATTTAGATTATTTATACACAACCAGAGTGGTGGAATAAAAATTTTGGCAAGAGAAAAGTAGAGTTCTTTGCTAGAATGATAAAAAAGAAATGCTGATAGTGGGATCACAATGTTGCACAACATACAAGAACAGAGAATTTTCGTGTGTAAGATAACTGAAGCAAAAAAAAATTCAAATGAAGGAGAAAAAAGGAAGAAGAAAAGTTGAAGCTTAAGAAATCCTGTAGGATGAAAATTTATAGTTAGAGATGGATAGCAGGAGCAGACTCTTGAAAACCACTTAGGTCAGGAGGAGTAAGAATCCGAGATAAACCTATATTGTTTGTGATACCTTAAAATACAGTCATTTAGAATTTATTGTATGGCATATTATTTTGTTTGTAGCTAGATAATATCTGAACATATAGAGAATTTCTTTGCTGGTGTTTAATTTTCCTCACTCTCCAGAATTTCTTTGATGGATATTAAATTATTTAATCCTGAAAGAGATGCTCTCAAAAATATTATATTCTAAGCATTTTAAATAAATAATATTGTTTTTTTCCCATTTTGTCTTAATTAAAAATATATGTAATATTTTCAATTAAATTAATGATGTATATTGCATTTATACTGTCTTTAGTAGAGCTGTGCAGATGAAAATTCTTCATGACTCTCTGTCGGGTGGAGAGGTTCATATGAGCAGGCTTTTGGTCATCCAGGGTCATGATTTATAATGTACAAACTACCTTAACAGGTTGGTGACTAGTATCTGTTAAATTCAGTGGAAATTACACACCTAAATGCCTTCACTTTATGAAGAAGTACCTATGGGTAGTTGTCTACCTCTCAGCATGAGAAAATATTTACAAGCTTTGGACAATATATTTCTATTTCTTTTGTTCTAAACCTTTAGTTAATTGCAGAGGTGTTTAATTCTTGGTGTATGTGCTTTGGTGTGATGTGTTTATTGGTATATACTTATAAATTGTTGTGTGCTTTTAAAAGGCTGGATGAATAATAAGATTATTCTCTTTCTTAATAACTCTCTTTTCTTAATAATCCAGATATGGGAAAAGCTACAAATAACTTCAAATTACTCTACCTGTATTGGACATACTCCATTTTAGTCAGCTTTCCTAAGACCAAGGGGAAGAAAGGGAGCTTTAGTTAACATAATGCTATTAAAGCAGAGCTGACTGCTGAAGTAGGTTGGGGAACAGACTGCAGAGTTTTCAGGGTTGCAATTTTCCTCTGGCTACACTTGAAATATGCCTTCAAATCCACAGAGCAATTCAGCTTTTTTTTTTTTTTTTGTTTTGTTTTGTTTTTATCTCCCATGCCATTGATAATTACAAAATGATAACAAATATCATAGAGAAGAATATTCTAGAAGTAGTGTAGGCAGTAGGATACTCTGGAAGTAGTCTAGTTCATAGGAGGCTGGGAAAAAGATGAAGTATTAATGAAATAGAAAATAGTTTAAAAGGAGGGATGCTGCTGATGTAATTTTGTGTAAGCAAAGAGTAGATGATTGCCAAGTGAAAGAATGAAATGTGAAGGGTACAAAAGAGGTTGAATTTCTTGGAAGGTAGAAAAGGAAGTAATTTTTGATTGGACTTTAACAGCCTGAAAGGCTGAATTGGACGCAATACATTTGGAAGTGTTGTGACACTAGTCTGTACTATTGTGAACTTGTCAAATGAAAAGTCTGGAAGCCCTGAGGATACAGTTCATCCTAGCTTGAGTAAGGAAATCGTTTTACATTCCTGTAGAGTATATGTAATTGGGATAGTGGTGTGCAATATATTTTAGGTGTTGATAGTTTAAATTTTGTGAGCAGGTATTTTAGGAGAATGTATTATTTCATAGTTTGGAATACATTGTGTAACACATGAATATTCAGTATAGCACTTAGTTTGCTAAAAATGGGCATGCACTTATCATGAATTCCTTCAGAGCATTTATGAAATTAATTATGTAAGAATTTAACATCCTGTTTTATATTGATTGTTAAGGTAAGATTAATCTAAGAGACTATAATTGATGGTAACAATTAAACTTAATCCTTTTATTACCTGTTACATAAAGAAAAATATAGCTGATTACTTCTAGTTTAATGACGTTTGTTGCTTTACTATAGTGAGACTAACTCTAAATTGTTGAGGTTTTTATTTGGCATGGTTATTGGACACTTTGCATTTAATTAAAAGTGATAATTCTGACTCTATTTGTAGCCCCTTTATATTCCATTTAAATGTTGGATATTTATGAACAGATGATTTTCATAATGGGTTTCTGTGTCCTGTGAAACCATTTCACCATTATGTCAAAAGTATTTTTTAGCTGTCTTTGGTAGACTTCAGACTGTAACTCACTTTCTCTGGTGTTATAAAGTATTCAGCTGCATGTTTTTAAGTTTAACTGGCATTCACACTAGAGACAAAACCAAAAAGAAGTTATAAATATTAACAGCACAGACTAAAATTTCATACAAAAAATAAGAATGTATGACAAGATTCTGCCCTCAAAAGTTATTCCCAACAGCCATCTCACGGAATCTGACTTGTGCTCACATGCTAAATGACAAAACTGTAAACTCTTTGACCTGTAAAGTGTCGTATATGAATGCTGAAAGGTTTTCTTTATAGAATCAAGGTCCGGTCTGTAAGAAATGTGCATAGATGAAGACACCAGCACTGAATTTGATGTTTTTTGTGGTTCACAAAGGCATTATGGCTATTTGGAGCACAGTATGAAATTGCCATTAACGTGGATAATAAACAATAGCTACGTAAGGGTGAGGCAGATGGGGTTGTTTTCCACTTATCTAAACTGTAATGTTAAAAAGAACATCAGCTATTTTAGGATTAGGAATAGGCCATCTGCCCAAATTGCATGCTCTTCCAGGTTTATCTAACTCCCATATTATTATTTGCATCGGAATGTTGTTACATTATTTCTGCTTTGTTTCCTTGAGAGATGCTTCGTCTCATTACCTGATCAGCTTTACAACTAGGTTTTTCTCTAAGAATGCCAGATTTTTCTTTAATAATTGTATTTCTTTGTTCAAATGTTTTGCCTGAAAGTATTATGTTTCATTGATAATATTTTTAGCGAGTCAGACAACATCTGTCCTTACTGGGAAGTGTTGGAAATGATGTGACAGTCTGGCAACAATAGTAGCAGGAAATAAGCAAAGAACCCACAGGGGGCATGGAAGGGAACAGAGAATTTGCATCAAGGCAAAGAATAGGGCTTTGGGAAAAAGGGTCTAAAAATAATTGAAGCTGAGAGATAGAAAGATAAGTGAGAGACATTTGTAAAAAGCATTTTTTAGCTGAAAGAGGAAGTTAATTTGTAGTTTTCCGCTTTTTTCTGAAGGAAGGAAGGAATGACTTAATAAAAGATTCAGTTGCTTTGAAGATACTTCAATATATCTGCAGCTTTATATTATAGTTGAGTAGGTAGATGTGCAACACATTTATTTAAAGTATTTCTTGATTGTTCAAAATAACAGATCTTTTAAACATGATGTCCAATTGGCTTAACCTTCTATCTCTTTTTGGTCACCCAGCTGTAGAAATGAAACACTAAGTAATGTAGCCAGAAAAATAACATAACCATAGTCAGTTGCACACCATAGGGTCTACTTCCATTATTCATTACTAGTTTTACTGTATGCCTATACTATTTACAAAGGTTGCTTGTACATTTTGTCTCAGAATACTGAAGTGCAGCTAATCATGGACAGAATATAGTCTGGTACTTCGTTTTCACACTGCCCTATAATGGAAACATTGAAGAGGACGCAACTCCTTTCGAATTTTTATTGAAGGTGAAGTGAATGGCTCAAGTCTCAGTTGTAAAGCACAGTTCTGACTAGACAGGTTATGATTGTGTATTTTAACATTCCAATCATGCAAAGCTTGCCAAGTTTCAGTAATATCTTCAATGTATCCATATAAATGAGTAATTGCAATTCTCTTGTTAAATATCTAACTTATATAGTTGTCATATGCGGAAATTAAGTTTGGTGTTTTTTTCCTTTAATTTTCATAAACTTTGTCATCTAGCTTAATTTTTGTTCTCTGTCTTGATTTCATGTTTACTGAATATTTAGGTTATCTTTCTCTTGTTTTGATAATCCTTCTCTTTCTTGTTGTTGTTGTTTAGCATTTCACCTGAGTATCTATGTAGTCTTTTCCGGATAAAATTGGTTCCAATTATTTCCAATGGTATTAAAGGAAAAGCTATTAAAATTACACATTTAGTACATCAGTCAACTGACCTACCAAAATGCTAGGTTTGGAAGATCCACCTGTATTCCAGAAAGATGTGGGTTTTTTTTTTCCTACCTAGCAAGCAATACCAGAGTTTTTTTTACTTTGGATATATTTCTAGTCATCTGGTTTCTGATTTCTACAAAAGCTGCATGCAATTGTTATTATTTTTTCAAGTATGTTTTCTAATCTTTAGCATGAGGTGAACTTTCAGTCTCTTTTTGGCTCTTTGGGGTTGTGTTCAATGGCTGTCTCCTATATTCCATTTAGTTATTTCCTTCAAAATGTCTTCTGAAGTTTTAATAATGAGCTTTTCGTACTTACTGTATACTTTCTTCCGTGTAAAATTTCTTATTTTGTCAGTGCTACGTATCCACTCTGTTCAGTTCAATAATAAGAATTATTTTCTTCCTTATGTCTGACAGACTGTTGCTTTTCATTTTTTTTTTCTCACAGCTCTTCTAGAATTGTCTGGTGTGTGAACTTATTTTTTGTACTATATAGCAACCTTCTTCAGATATAGCTCTTCTGGCTTCAGATAAAAAAGGATATTTTATAAGACTGTTGTTGATCATTGTGTCTTACTGGCCAGCACAACATTATGGGAAGATTCTCAATTTCTATTTTAAGTTATCTTGAGGTCATTACTTCAGGCTGCACAAGCAGAATAAGTTTTACTAGAGAATTTTGTAAATGAAATTTTCTTTTAGGATATAAATCAACATATTTTTCTCTACTCTCTTATCTACATTTTGTAGGTGATTTTTGGAGTTATGATTTCATAGCATTTTAGCTAAACTAGAAACTGAAATGTTGTTATATAAGATAGCACTTGACTGTGTTAGCTGATGAAATATTGCAATTTATTTTTTTAAATGACAGCAAATTTTTTACCAAAGAGTTAATGCTTCATCTTTTTATGAATAAAACATTATCTTTCAATCTAGTAGCTGATAGAAAAAAGTAATATAAATTAATTTTTTTTTCCGTATTTTATGTTGGGTATTTCCTAGCCAGATATTTCAAATACTTATGTTTTCCTTCTCTCTCTCATTAGTGGTACATTTCAGAATGAGGTTTGCTGTCAAATGCCAAAGAAAAATTAATCTATTTCTACTCTTCTGGTTTGAATAACCAGTAAGTACTGCTTTTAATGCATTAAAGCATTTGAATGCATTCCTGAGAGAAAACGATGAAATAAATGGAAACACAAGTGTGTAACAATACTTTTCTGTTTCTGAGGAAATTAAATATAGTTCCTTATCAGTTTCTTCCTCCATTAAAGAGAGTAAACATCCCAATTAATGAAATACATGAAAATTTTAGCCCTATGCCTTGTGTAGAAAACAACAACCTTCATATAAATGAGATTATGAAAAAGCATACTTCAGCACAACTAAGTTATTTCTATGATTTTTAAGAGATTCAACTTTGCTGAAAAAAACTGCTATTTACTTTTTTTTTTTATGTTTGTGCAAAAATGCAGGTTAATATGCATTATGCTATTAAAGCTACAAGGTGTATTTATTACTTCCTAAAGACTTCAGGCTTATGTAGGATATCTGTAGAAGGAGTAGCTGTCCATTTTTATATACAGCTACACAAGAATTCCACTGCTCACCTGTTGCTTCTGTGGGGATTTTGACATAAAAAATGTCTTTGGTCATGAAAAATGGCTAATATCATGGAGATGTTTCTGTGTGGAGGTTAAAGATGTTATGTTTATATGGATAGTGGTTCACAGTACTGCCATGGAAAGCATTGCCATGTATTCTAGAAGAGACTACTTTTGTCTGGTAATAAAATGATGTAATACAGATATAATGAAATAAAGGTCTGCAGGCTCACATGTTGCTAAGAGAACAGAAGTATTTCATACAGATACATAAAATTGTATAAAATAAAAGGATCAAAGGACTATTCATTAACCAATATCTATGCTGAAATCTAATCAAAATGGGTTTAAGTGGCCTCATCTCCAACAATCCTTTTGCCTTTATAATGTTCTTAGAGTAAATAAAATTTGATAAAAAACTATCACTAAACTTGCGTTTCTGTTAGAAACATTATACAACCTAAAATCAGCAAAAATATGCTTTGTGCTCAGATTAGCATTTTCATAGGAGAATATGTAAAGAGATATTTTATTTGGATTGCGTTTGTTTATTGTCAGACAAGAACTCCCAGATTGGTGGGATGTTTTCTTTAGAAACAAACAAGACAAAAAATATTTTGATTTTAATCAAAAATGTATTTTCTCATTAAAAAAAATTCACATACTCACTGTGTCTACTCTACAGAATCTGTCCATTTCATTACACCATATGTCAATCCTAGTATATCTGTTCACTGCAAAAACTCGTGGCTATTTTGTGTAATACAGCACAGGAGGAGGTATTGCTCAGTTCCACTACTTTTATATAATAATTTAAAAAAAAATACAGAAAATGTTCTTGGCTACTTCCACTGTATTCCAGACTTAAAAGTCCCATGAAAGTTCTAGAATATGAAGTTAATTTTATTTGGTTGGTAGAATACCCTTAGAAGCCAGTTAATTAAAATTCTTCTCTCATACTGAGTCATATATATTCCATTTGTTGGCAGTAACAAAGTCCAGGCATCTAGTTCCTAAGAGAAATATTTTTTTCTTGTTGCCTTTTTANTTCAGCACAAATACAGTCATGTGCTTTTTTTTCAGAAAGTAAGCGATATACTGACATATTTATGACATATTTGTTGGTACACCTATTACAGTTGCTTTTACTTCCATTGCTGTGCTTTTTTCTTTGCCCATGTCCCAAAGAGTGATTAGAGGAGGATAAAGCTCATTGAGTGAAAAGGATTGTTTCTTCAGGTAATTCCTTAGATAGCTGTGTCCAATGCCATAGTTCATATCTTGAGAGATGCAGCTGTAAAGATATATCACTGATATGATTCCCAAAAGAGCACCAAGGCCAGCAAGGAATCCTATTATATTATTCATTTCATAGCCTTTCACTTCCAAGTCCAGTCCTTTTGTGGTTACATTGACACATTGTTTTCTATTCTGAGAATAGATAGTGGGAATGTCTATACAAATTTTGTATTCTGTTGATGGATTTAGATGTGTAAGATTGTATACCTTTATATCAGATGGTATTCGAGCACTCTGTGCAGCCCGGGAGTCTTCGGCTTTCGGAAAGGCTGTCCATCTAACACTGGACTTCAGAATTTTAGAACTTGCTTTCCATGAAACCAAAACAGAATTCGACTTTATGTCTTTTATTTTAATATTTAAAGATCCGTTGTGTTCCTGAGGGAAAGAGCCGTCCACTTTAATCATGACTGACTTTAGGTCTGCCCCAACTAAATTTGTTGCTATACACGTGTATAAGCCACTTTCTCTTTGTGTTACATCACTTATGTCTAACGTTCCTTCAGAATGAATGTAGTACTTATCAGAGATAGTATTAGGCAAAAGTTTGTGTCCTGTTGGTGTTATCCAGTAGATTTCAGGTTCTGGTTCTGCTGTTGCTCTACAGTGCAAAGAAATATGGCTACCAGCTTTTAAATCCAATGTAGATGGAAAACTTTCAGGAGCTATCAGAGGAAGACAAATTTCCATCATTTCCCGAAAGTGTACCTGTCTCACATTTTGACCTTGGAATTCAGGAGGGTCTACACAAAAGAGGGATTCTGGCTCCATGAACCGAATGTTTGTTTTATTCATGTTAATCCAGCGGATGACACAGTCACACCGAATGGGATTGCTGTGTATGCTGACTTCTTTGAGGTTAGGCAGGGATTCCACTGTACTGCGGTACAGCGCACTCAGCGCATTGCTGTTGAGCATGAGCGATTCCAGCTTGGGAAGTCTGTAGAATGCATTGGGGTGAATGTATGATAATCTGGGGTTATTGGTTGCTTCTATTTTTCTTAAATCTGGCAAATTATCAACAGCAAGACTATCTATAGAAATCAGTTCAGGCATGTTATTAATTCCTAACTCTTTTAGGTGCAGCATATTGCTAAAATCTCCTCGTCGTATTCTGTTAATGGGATTCTTATTTAGATCCAGAAATTTAAGATTTGTAGCCTTTTGAAGAGCGATGTGGGGCACTCTAACAAATCTGTTGTCATAAAATGAAATGCTTTCTAAGTTGTCAAGGCCAGCCAAAGCATTATCTGGTATTTCAGTGAGATTTATACCTGCTAAAACTAGGCTGCGCAGATTGCTAAGAGGCTTGAAGTTCATGTCCTCAATTCTGATTATTGGATTTTCTCCAATCATGAGAATTTCAAGATTAGGAGTAGCTTCAAACCACTTTCTATTGATCACTTGCAGACCATTTGAATTGAGATGAAGTCTGAGAAGATTATTGAGGCCTATGAAAGCTCCTGGTGCAATCACAGAAAGCAGATTATGATTAATATAAAGCTCTTGTAAATTGTTGAGTCCAGAGAGACATTCTTCAGGGAGCTCAGTAAGTTTGTTTTCTTCAAGGTACACTGACAGTAACTGTGGTATCTTTCTAAGATTAATACTGGTCAATGAGGATAAATTGTTCTGAGATAAATCTAGACCAGTTAAATTCACTGGGAAGTCTACTGAGTGTTCAATTTTTGCAATATTATTAGTCTGTAGAAGTAGAACTTGTGTGTCAGCAGGCAGTGTGGCTGGAAAATGAAAAAGGCCTAAATCATTACAGTCCACTGTTGGAGCTTCCATGTAGACAGACCTGGGGGTGAACCAGGGTCTGATTTCACATATACATGACTCCGGGCAGTCTGCTTTTCTTCCTACGGCTTGTAGTAGAGCAGTGGTAACTAGACCAAGCAGTAAATTAATTTTGAGTTGCAGGTCCTTCATCTTAGCCCAAATATTCAGGAAAGTAACAGACCCTTTAGTATTCCACAATTATGGTCTTGGAATTCAGTATGACCTGGTCAATCAATGAAGCACAATCTTGCATTTATCAAATGACAATTGTGAAGAACTTCCTTCCTGAGGATAAGTGATAAATTTGTAACCAACTTGTCCAGTAGTGAGAAGCATTTTCTGGAAATAAAGGTCAGTTTGTCCTTGATGACATAAAATTGATGAGCTTTGTGAAGATGAAGTATGTATAGATGGTCATAGGAGATTAAACAATTCATTTATTTAGTAGTATTAACTTCAAATCCCATGATTGATTAGTGTTTGCAGGAACGACAAGATGACCTAAAATACAAGAAGAGAAAATAATTAGTATAAGAAACTATAAAGTTATAAATTAATTTAGCCATCTTTTGCTCTCTACTGTTAATTATTGCAAGTAAGAAAAGAAAATGACTGTGGTGTCTGGAGTATTATAGTGGTATCCAGATAGCATAAATTAAGTTAATATAGTAATATGTCTTTAGACTTTTAGCTTGTCATACATCCAGTGGAGCATTGTTCTACAGAATGATGAAGATCCACAGAGTATAAAGTAAAATATATCAGTGAGATTTTTCTACATATTTTATCCTCCTTTAAAATATTTTCTTTTCTCTTTAAGTTATCTCTAGAAGCAGACTAATTTCTGTTGGCTTTGAAAATGTAAGCACTGAGAAAAATCCTACAGAGCATGAATATTTAACTTTTTTACATAAAGTTTGTAACTATAAAGAATGTAATTTATCTATAATGAAAGGGAAATGGAATGGTTGAATTAATACACATTCCTAATGACATTCTTAGGCAAGCCTGTGAGATATTTATACAGAAATATATGAAATTGAAAATCCACAGGTTTTATAATTTTAATACTTTTTGTAGCTGCTGTCTTGAAAGAACATTTTTTCTTTTCCATGTAAGTGTTATTTAGAAGGAAATATGTACCTTATAATAAATAGCATGTCATCTTGGCAAATTCAGGCTAATCACTGACTTTTTTACTTATTCTGACTTCAATAACCTCAATTGGAAGGAATATTAGCAAAAAAGTGTCTTCAGTGATAAGGAAAAAAATTTTTACACTACCAATTGCTTCTTTGCCCTGTAGCTCTGCAAGAATCTGAAGCCTGTAGACTGCCTTAAGGTACCAAATTATAGTAAAGACTGAAACCTTGTGGCATCAATGCCCCTTGTGGCATCAAAAGTGTCCTTCCCAGATTTTTGGTATGTACTTTCTTTTTGTGGAGTAAAGCAAATCTGACTTTGTATGTACTTTTTGCTCAAATGCATGTAATACAAAAGCTTCTGTGTTTTCTTATATAAAGTAGTACACATTCACTGCTTAATTTACTTCAGAATGTAGACTTCACACTTCAGACTTTGTTTCTGAAGACTGTTGTGCAATACACATTTATGCCCTTTCTCCCTCTGCCTTTAGAGCTAAAACTCACATTGACATTGTTTACAAACCTTAAGATCAATGCTTAATTGACATTGATAAATAACTTTGAAGGGGTTGCTGGTATAGATAGACAGAATTGCAAAAGTTAAGTGTCAAGCATTTGGATTTATGTGTCTTTTCCAGGCCCTGGAGGATTTGGCATAGTGACCCACCATGTATTCCATAGCAGTGTAGAGGAAAGGTGTTGGACTGTGTAAAGTAATATG
The DNA here is from genome assembly GCA_013400575.1 of Peucedramus taeniatus. Taxonomy (NCBI): domain Eukaryota; kingdom Metazoa; phylum Chordata; class Aves; order Passeriformes; family Fringillidae; genus Peucedramus; species Peucedramus taeniatus. The sequence continues at coordinate 42,082 of WBNO01000759.1, forward strand.
AGCACTGGGACAATTTGAAATACATTTGGCAAGTCTTTGAGGCTGTTGTTCGTGTTATGTGCATTTAAGGACATTTAATATTTTATTTTAACATGTAGGTTTATTAATAGAGTGAACAGACAATGTGTGAGATAAACATACAGAAAACATTCTGCTGTTTTGAGGATCAATAGTATGTTTTTATACACATGGCCCAGTTTATACTAAAATACTAAGACATACTGACTGAAATAGTGAAAATATAATCTGTTCCTTTGTTCTGGGAAATAAGATGAACTTGAGGCTTGCAGAAAAAGAAAGGTTTGTGTTGAAAAGTTAATGTCTGCAACTTGCTCTTAATTTTGCCACCAGGAGGCAAGGTTATACCCCTAAGTGGAGTACTGTCACATTTACTAAAGATCTTAGTAGAAATTCTTCTATGCCAAATGCACAGATGTAATTTCCTGTGTGAGGGGAAAAGAGGATGGCCATGTGACGGAGAATTTTTTGGTCATGTTCTTGATACGTACTCTTGAAGCACATTTCTTGCTGACTATTGTATTTTCAATAGGATTGTATGTTAAAAATGCATTTTTAGCATGACAAATACAAAATTTATGTTTCAAATAATTGAAAGATCATTGAATTTCTTACCTGAATTGTAAATTAATTGAGGTTCGACAGACTAATACTGCAGATATCTTATCTCAGCCTTTTGATCGCACTATGATGCTCAGGGACTTCTGCTCGGTAGAGGTACTTTGTAAGAGCACTCTGGGGAAGCATAACAATACATCTGGTCTGATTTTCTGTCTCTCCCTGGAAATTTGCTATTGGCCACTGTGAAGCGTAAAATATGGACCAAGATGGAGTTTTCATGTGTGTCCCAGGCACCTGAGAGGCTGTACCATTTAAAGTACATAAACTACATTTTTGTATACTTTTGAGCCAACATACTCCTGTATTTGCATTTATACAGGTGATTTTCTAGTTTCTATGGGATTCTCAAACCAAAAGGAAGGACATCAGTGGATATTTCCATGTCATATATATCAGGGTTTCTGCAAAAGGCAGCAGAAAAAAGAAGAGCTGAGATTCAGGTTGAAATTCTGCTTCGTTATGATTTAATCTGATGTCCTTTCTCTTTCTGGTGAATGCTTTAGCTAATAAGTCACCAGCTCAAGCTCATATGGTGTTCTAGCATAAATCTTTCTTATTTCTTCGGTTAAAGTGCTTCTGTCTTCTGTAAAATATTCACTGAGGTTGAGTGGCTTGAATAACAGATTGTAGAATAATTTTGACACTTCCAGCCTGCAGCCATCATTCCAAAATACACAGTTTCAATTGAGAAAGATTTTTTGTTTAAATTGTGGCATATCTATGCATTGTTTTATATAAAACTTATTTGCTTTTAACTGTCATTCAAGGTGTGGAATAAAATAATGTTTCTGGAGTAGAATGGCCATCCATGGTGGCT
>WBNO01000761.1:0-36036 GCA_013400575.1 Peucedramus taeniatus
ACAACCATCATCGCTACCACCACCAACGCTGCCTCCACTTCACCTGAAATAAGATTAACAACCACTTCTGGCCCATCACATGTGCTCACTACCTCTCTTCCTCAGTCTGGAAATACCACAGGTAAATTCTTATAACATTAATTTGTCCTACTGTAGAAAATACTGCTACAACAGTTTTCTTCCGCACCACTGTCTGTCCTGGTATGTCATTGTCTACACCTTAAAATTTTACTGCCAGCTTCTTCTTTTGACTATTCTTATCTTCGTGGTCTTTGGCTTCTTTCCCTAAACCATCTCTGTGATTATATGAATGTATGACCATTTATATTCCTTAAAACACATAAACCAATTTTTAATCTATCTGCCCTTCTGTTAGTAGTAATAATGTTTGTCAGCTTGGTTAACTTCATAGTATTAGCTCTTACTTAAATGAAGAAAGTTGAAAATTTTCAAAACTTTAGGGCTAAATGTCATCAGATTTGCTAATGGCCAGATGTTATTGAGTGTATAATGAAAAAATTTCCACAATCTCCACTTATGAATAGGTCAAATATTTGAATGCAAGAAAAATGTTCACTTGGTTTGCCAGAATGTTGAGTAGAACTCTTGAATATGTTAAAATTATTAGATCAAAATCCTGTACCTGCAAACTAAATTATTACTTTTGCTCAGCAGTAGCTTCAACTGGTACATCACAATCAAGTCATGTAACAACAAGCACCCCTGCAACCTTCAGTTCTTCCACCAGCACATCCGTAACATCCAGCAAAATACCTCCATGCTTTTGTCATGTGTTTGAAACTTTATTTTCTCCTGGTAAGTATCTTATTATACGATTATAAAAAATTTCATAAGGAATATAAGCCCTTAAGACTCTATTCAATTAAAGATAACCACTCAGAATCATCTAAACGTAGAAAGTTTTATACATGAATACACTTAATATTTTCACAATATTTTCCTGTTTTTTCTCCCTATGTATTTTCATTCTTGTAATTTCTCCTCCAATTTTCATCTACAGGGGAAGTGGTATACAACAGAACAGATAGAGCTGGCTGTAATTTTTATGCACTTTGCAGCAAGGAATGTGAGATTGAGCCCTTCTACGGGCCATGTCCTCTGACAACTCCTGTTCCTTCAGTTGCCTCCTCAACTACATCACAAGCTGTCTCACCAACCACAGCAACCACCACCACAACTTCAGTAGAAAGAAAATGCACTGATGTCAATCCTGCACGAAAGGTTGTTCCCCTCCCTACTTTCTAATATACCACTGTGGCAAAACCAGGCCAACTTCTGTCCTTTAACAGCCAATTCAAATCAACCTCTATGTACCTCAATAACAAAGTTGGTCATGTAGCAAATGACCTGATAGCACACAAGGCATTACCAGACTTTTAAGTAATCTCTTGGTGGAAAAGCTCACTAAGACCATGGCAGAGATTTTTGCTTTTAATAAAAGTCATTTAAATTTCATAGAGATAAGTAGACTAGCATGAAATGTAAAATACCACTCTTTCTATGCAGAAGAAAATTCTGCGGTTATTCTGAGCATACCTGTTCTTAAATGATGTGCTAAAACAACTCTAATCTGAATTTCCTACTAATTTTGAGAGTATATCTTAAGTTAAAACTGAACAACTAGGATGAAGCAGCATTTAAGAATAAATAATTTACATATTTTCAGCCTGGAGAGGAGTGGATAAATGAATGCCAGAAGTGTGTCTGTGACTCCCTCACTGCTACTGTGCAATGCCATCCGCTCCCATGCCAAACAGCTCAGCAAACCATTTGTGACCTAGGATCTGTTTCCATGGCTGTACTACCACAAAAAGACCCATGCTGTCCTGAATTTGAATGCCGTAAGTATTAAAAATACATGTATAAATAGCATTCCAGTAAATTACATCTGCACTTCCGATAATATCTAAGGAAGTTCTTAATGTATCACAATAACAGCAAAATCTTGCTTAAATTGCTCTCAGTGAACACGATTTTTAGCTAAATATACATTAAAGCTTTGTTTAAAAAAAATGTTATTTTCATTTAACTTTGATGAGAAAATGGGTGGGAGAGCAGAATAATATTTTGAACATTCACTGGTCTATGTTGCTCAACTGTCTCTGTACCTGTAATTTTAAATGTTATCAATGCATCTTTTCCATGTTATTAATGGAACATTGGAGCACATTAATACTAGCCTAAATGCAACTAAACTAAGATGCATAAACAGAAGAATAAGCCACCAAAAAGCTTAACAGTTAACTACAAGACCAAGAAACAGGAACCAATAATACAAAGTGAATCAGTAACTGAATTGACACTGTAAGAAAAGTGATAATTATACTTACAATCTTGCCAGAGGCTCATGAAAATAAAAAAATCCTACACTTATATTAGTTTATTTTTTAAACATACACTTTAATATATTTTATATATTTTATATACATGTGATGTATGTATGTATACTTGTGCAAAAGACTAAAAAGAAAAAAGTACCCATAAATTAAGCTTGAAAAAGGAAAGTCAAAACAAAGGAACAGGCAAGTTTTAAACAGTTCTGTGAAAGACATAGATGGGTTCTTCCATGTTGTCAGATTTACATTAGGTAGGAATACCTTTAGTAGGAATACCTTAGCAGGAATACCTTTTTCTACAGGGTCAATCTTCTGTACAAGTCATGTTCTGAAAGGTCATAAAGAATCAATAACTGAAGCATCTTTGTATATCACTGGAGTCCGAGGGTTCCCAGAGGAAACAGCTAATTTAATTTGAATTGAACAAGATACTGAAGGGACAAAAAAGGGATTTTTCACGCATAGCTCAAGTTTAAAGTTGTTCCCCTCCACATGTTCCAGCTGATTTTAATGATGAAACTTAAACATTCAGCTGCACTACATATGAAGTCTAAGCACATAGGGGGATTGAATTCAAGTTTTCCGTACTCTCTGCATTACTAACAAAACCTGGTAACATCTTGACTTCACAGGAAGACTCACTATTTTAGTTATTCTGGAATTCATTTTCTGTTTTGTTTTTTTAGAACCAATACCTGATGTCTGTGTGATTAATGGAACATTGTACACGGTAAGAATGATATAGCAGTATATTGTTGGAAGTGAAAAGTACATCCTTTCTACCAAAATTAAGTCTGAGAAAGTTATTTTCCCAGTACATGTTTCAGGGTTTTTTTCTCTCTAGTCCTTAATTGGAAGTTGTTTGGGTATTTTAAAGGCAAAATCAAATTTTTCAGAGAAGTCTTCCTCAACAAGTAGTATAAAACAAGAGTGTACCATTTTTTTGTGATGTACTTTCTAAGCTTTCTCCCACTTCTGTAATTAATGGCTTTGCCAGACAATCAGATGAATAGCCCAGACTCAACTGCTCTTTGAAATAAGCCCAGAGAACCTTAAACAAACAAAGCTAACATTTTTCATTTGATACCTATACCCTTTTGCTAAAATTGGTACTTAGGTCATTAACTCATAATTTAAATATTAGCACTGGAGTCTTTGAGTATACATTTCAGAAAGACTAAAATACATATGTAAATTTAGATCTCTGCTTATATATCTGCATATGTAAAGGCTTATTTTAATCCCTGTTTTTAAATTATAATTGTTTTACAACCACTGAACATAACTTACAGAGAAAAAATATTCTTAAATGGAGCATTGAAAAGTTGGTAAAATAATTAGACAGCACAAACCAGTCTTAATTTAATTTCATTAATTTATTGTTCCCTTTTACATTGCTTCATTTAGTTTCCTCTTAATATGAGTTTTCCTGCAAGGCATGAAGCCAAAAAACTCTACTTTCAAAGACAATTTGAGACCTATCGTACTTGTGTTTGAGCAACCTTAATGGTTCTCAGCAATGCTTTCAACTCTGCCTTTATACTATATAGAAACTGTCGGCATTTAAATTTTTTTTTTTTTTTTTTTTTTTTGTCTTGCAGGTTGGAAAGTCAGTAGTAATCGATTCATGTAAGAAGTGTACCTGCAGTTCTGAGAAGGATCCAGAGACTCACGCAAACATTATGCATTGTGAAACAGTTCAGTGTGAGACATCTTGCCCACTGGTGAGTTCAGGTTCTCCAGGCTGCCCAGTCAGCTACAGCAAGACTAGAATTCTCCATCACCAATTCAACATACTTTCTCCTTCATCTCTTTCCGAGTAGGGTTACCAATACATGACGGAGGAAGGACAGTGCTGTGGGAAGTGTATTGAAGTAGCTTGCAAAGTCAAACTCAGTAACAACACTGTTCATGTGCTCAATGTAAGTATTCCTTTCATTTTCAGATCTGTTAGCCCACACAAGGTAGAACAGCTAAGAGCCAACTCATGTCCCTTACTGGTAAAAATAAAATACTGAAATTACTCTAAAAAACAATGTATTAGCTTTCTGAGTTGAACATTATTTAGAATCAAATTCTTGATTTTTGTGGCTAATGGTTTCTAATTTATGGTCTAAGTGTTCAGAGCCAGGATTTAAACTTTCAAGCTAGCTACAATATTTAGAATTTCATGTTTGCCACTTGAAAGAAGTTCAGAAGCATCTGAGAATCTTTGAGGAGTGAGAACTTAATTAACTCAGATACTTGATCACAATGAAAAAAAACAACTTCTGCTTTTCTTATAAAATCTTAGGTTAACGAGATCCTGCCACTCGATCAGTGCAGTCACTACAAATGTGAAAAAATTGAAGATCAGTTTGTTGCAGTCCAAACCAAAAGAGTATGCCCCGAGTACGACCCTGGAGAGTGCGATCCTGTAAGTTTTTAATCAATTTATCATTGACTGAATTCAGTTTAAATGAACAAGAAGGGACAAGGAAGATAGAACAAATCACTTCCACTGAAGTTGCAGGAATGTCCTAAGAATGAAACTAGGCTTGCTCTATGATTAATAATAAGAAAAGCATAGTATTTTCTTATGAGGCTACAAGTATTCAAGACTCCTATGGTGAGGACAGTAAGTCATCCATTGTTTCATTCAGGGTTCATCATGGAGAAGCCTTCTGCTCAGTATTAGTAGTGCTAACTCATACTCTTACTCATGATCGTCAACTGTGCACTAATACAAATCCTCCTTCTTTACTTTTACAAAGGACGAAGCAGAGATTACAACTGATGGCTGCTGCAAAATATGTAAACGTGAGTAATGCTGTGTTTATGTGTTCTGCCTGAAGAGCACTCTATTCAGCCTGTAACTATCTTTGAGTGGATGGAAGGATACTTCACTCCCCTTGTTTTCACATCGTCTATTTAAGAAGACCCTGTGTTTCACTGTTTATTCAAAAGAAAAATGCAATTTTTTTTTCATGATACTGAATACCACAAATCAAACCAGCAATACTCAGGCCTCTGCATTATCTTCCAAAGGCGCTTAACAGCTGAAATCAAAGAATAATCTGACAACTCCATATACGTTACACAGTACCCATCCTTTCACATACTGCAGATTCTCAGTAATTAGACATCAAGGACTTTGGTTTACAATTCCTTTAGTTCAGAACTAGAGAACTGAAGAATATTTTCTCTCCTCCCCTTTTTTTATGAAGCTAAAAACTGCAAGCCTTACACCAAGGAAACTGTGATCCGCCATGCTGACTGTGAGTCTTCTGAACCTGTTGAGCTGTCATATTGTGAAGGAACTTGTCCTGGCTCCTCAATGTAAGTTCTAAAAATTCATTTAACATCTCTATGGCTTACTTTATCTGGTCTGTTAAATTAATTTATCATCCAAGGATGGAGCTGGAGAAAGTGCTCACAAAGCCACTTTCAATCAATTTGTCAGCAGTCTGCTTAACCATGGAGGTCCCTGTTGACTGCAGGTCAGCAAATGAGATGGTCATCTACAATAAAGTTTGGAGAGAGGATCCAGGGAAGTACAGGCCTGTCAGCCTGACCTTGGTGCCAGGGAAGGACATGGAGCAGATTATCTTGAGTGCAACCACAGAGTACATACAGGGTAAAAAGGGAATCAGGCCCAGCCAGGATGGGTTTGGGAAAGGCAGCTGCTACTTGACCAACCTGATCTTCTAGGACAGGGTGACCCACTTAGGGGATGAGGAAAAGGCTGTGGATATTGTCTACCCAGACTTTTGTAAAGCTTTTGACAGCATCTCCCACGGCATTCTCCTGGAGAAACTGGGAGCTCATAGCTTGAACAGGTGAACTGTTCACTGCATAAAAAACTGGCTGGATGGCCTGGCCCAGAGGGTGGTGTTGAGAGGAGCTAACTCCAGCTGGGGGACGGTCACCAGTGGTGCTTCCTGAGGCTCAGTGTTGCAGCCAGTCCTGTTTTATATCTTTACCAATAACTGTGTGAGGTTCAATAAGGCTTAGTGCTGCCTCCTGCCCTTGGGTCACAACAACCCCAGACAGTGCTACAGGCTGGGTAGCTGCCCAGTAGAAAAGGACCTCGGGATATTGGTGACAGCAGCTCAGCATGAGCCAGCATGTGCCCAGGTGGCCAAGAACACCAAGAACATCCTGGCCTGGATCAGTAATAGTGTGGCCAGCAGGACCAGGACAATGTACTCAGCCGTAGTGAGGCCAGCCCTCGAATCCTGTGTCCAGTTCTGGGCCTCTCACTGAAAGAAAGACATGGAGGTGCTGGTGCATGTCCACAGAAGGGCAACAGAGCTGGGGAAGGGTCTGGAGCACAAGTCTTGAAGAGCAGCTAAGGGAGTTGGAGGTGTTTAACCTGGAGAATAGGAGGCTCAGGGGAAATGTTCACATTCTGTCCAACTGCCTGAAAGGAGGGTGTAGTGAGGTGGGGCTTGATCTCTTCTCCCAGGTGACAAGTGAGAGGAAATGGCTTCACGTTGCACCAAGAAGGATTTAGATTGGATATTAGGAAATATTTATTCACTAAAATGGTTGTCCAGGGAAGCTGTTCAGTTACCATCCCTTCAAGTATCTAAAAGACATGCAGGTGTGGCACTTGGAGACATGGTTTAGTGATGGACTGGGTAGTGCTGGGTTAATGCACAGACTTGGTGATCTGAAAGGTCTGTTCCAACCTACGGGATTCTATGATTGCAGAATAGCAACAAAGTTAACATGTTTATATGATTCCACTGAATTGAACTGGATTCAATGGAAGCAAGAACAGTTTCACTATTGAAGACAAAGAACAAAAATCACATTCATAAGCGTGCGTAACAAGGAGAAAAAGACGATGTTAAAAAAAAACCCAAAACCAAACACTCGCAAAACAAAAATCACTGTGGGAGTTTTCTGTGTTTCTAAAAAGATGCATTTTCCCCTGGCGGAAAACAGGTACTCTCTTGAAGCAAACCAGATGGAACACGAGTGTGGTTGCTGCCAGGAACTCAGCACCCAAACAAGAGAGGTGACCCTGACTTGCCGAAATGGAACCAGCATAAATTATAACTATCTCTATGTGGAAAACTGCCACTGTGTGAATGCTTGCTCTTCACAAACCACTGCAGCATCTGACTCCCAATTCCAACAGTCTAGAAAATATGGCTCCGAATTGCAACAGGCTGTATCACTTGGTTCCCAATGGCAACTTAGATGAGGATATGATCACTGGAAAAAGAAAGCAGAGATCCTAGGGAAGCTGGAATCATGTCTTCCCTGGAATAACTTGTGCTCCTTCTTTAACAGTCTTTTTTCATGTCTTACTTGTAAAAATAATTAAAAAAGGTCAATTAAATTGCAGTGTTTGCGGTTTTTTAAAAAAATGTTACAGTATTCAAGAGTAAAAACAGATGACTGCGAAATACCTCATGTAACTTACAAACACATGCTTTATCACAAAACCTGTATTTGGGATAAAAAAGAATTAAGGAGTCTCTAAAAAATAAAGCAAGAAAACATTGCAGTTACATTGCACTTCTTGATCCTAGTGAAAGCATTATCACATATCCTTTTTATAGACATAATAGGCCTAACACATCTCAAAAACAGGGACAAAGCCGTTTTATTTGATCAGTAAAACTCGGTACTTTTCAGTAATGGTGACTGTTCAATACCCATCTTCATTACCTAAATGACAGAGAGCCCAATAAATGGCATCAGGAAGTTTTCTGACTCAGAGGGGTATATTCTCTAGCAGTCTTTGGAAATACAGCCCTCTTCCTGGACTAGGTAAAATTCTCTCACCCATGTCCAAATAGCTCTTAAAAGTATAAAAGGTACAAAGAAGAAAAAACTCCTCTTATTTGCTCACTTCCACCTCCTTTAGTTTGTTCCTCATGCTACATGTACTGTATGTATTTCAAATGTGCTCCATCATACTCACACATCATGGAGCAGTGTGAAGGATGTTGCTACCACTCCATCGGTCCAACACTGGTGTGTGGCCACCAGGCTTATGTCCAGCAAGCCTGAGTTCAGCACTTTTCCCCTTCAATCTAGTTTAATGCTCTTTCAATGAGCACTGTACCCTCGTGCAAAGATCCTTCTGTCTGAGACAGGTGTACCCCAGCTGTTGCCACCAAGTGCTGATCTGCTGGTTCTTGTTTCTTCCCTCATCATTCCCTGCAACTGGAAGGATAAAGAAGAACACTACTCATGCTCCTGATCCCAGAGTAACCAGGTGTCCCAAGACCCCAAAACTACTTCTGATCATCCTTCATATTGCAAACTTCATCATTACCTACATGAGAAAGTAATAATGGGTAATAATCCAAGGGCTGTACCAGAGCTGAAAGTTTCCTCATCACATCTCTAATCCAGCCCCCAGGGAAGCAGATTACTTCCCTATAAAGTGGGGCTTAGAGGAAATTGGACCTTCTGTTTCCCTCACTGGAGGGTGTCCTATGCCAATACCTCATGTTTCTTTCTGGAAGCAGTTTCAACACAGTGCATAGGGGAACTTCACCTCAGGGAGTCTTCCTAAAGAGATGAACCATCATCTTCATCATTTGGTTTCTATTTGCAGAGCCTTGTACCTATTAAACAAGGGCACCTGGGAATGTGGGGTAGTCACAGAGGAGTGTCCTGGCCCTACCAGGCAGGAATTTGTAACCCTTACCCCCATTACATATTCTTTTATAACTACTTAAATAGTAATTTTAAAAATAAAAAAAAAGGCATTTAAAGTATTTTTAAAAAATATTTAAAGCATTTTAAATCAACTTGAATACTCCACATTAAACCGATGACTATTACAGAGGTAACAAATTTAAAGCAGAAAAACATTGGCCTCTGACAATGTAAGTTCCTGATAATCCACAGAGAAACACAGAACGCAGAGACATGGAAAGTGAACTTTTTCATTCACTGGGGTTATTTTATAATTGGAGATAATTTTAAAATAAATTGAATCATCCTTCATTCTCTTTCAATGGTAAATACATTAAACTTATAAAAATTGTCCATTTTTCGTACACTGATATATTTTAAAAACATGTTCAAAGTGAACTCTTTGAATACTTCAAACAGTAGTACTTTTATAATTCTCTCACCCATGGAAATATATGTAACTCAGATAATTTTCAATCTACTTGCTTTCCATAAATTCCCTTTTCCTGTCTATATGCAAATTTTCCTTCAAAAGTTATGGTATAACCTAAGTATATCTTCCAAAATTAATTATGCTTTTTGGCAAAATAGTAAATACTTCTAAAATATACTGCTACATGAAAAAAAGATTAACTTGAGTTTCTGACTAAGCTTCCTGAGGATCTAGAAGAAAAAGCTCAAGTCTTCAGTAGGCTACAACTCAAAACTGCAGAGAAGATTGCTAACATGGGTTTTCATTTTTCCTTCTTATTCTAAGAAAACTCATATTTGCATTTCTCCTAGAAGCCTTGCTCACACAGATGTTCTGAGATGTTTTAATAATTCAAAATATACTGATTTCTCTTTATATCCCCACATATCATCACTGATTAACACTGAAACAAAAAAGCTAATAAAAATACAAAATGCTAAATAGATGCTTCAGCAGCCACAAGAACACCAACATTTGTTTAAACTAATTTTCGCTCTTCCTATCTCTCACAGAAAAATGGAGAAATGTGAAAGCAAACTATAGCCTTTGAAGATAAATTGGGATAGAAACTGATACTCAAGGGCCAGAAAAAAGTATAATTTGAACATAGTTTTATTTCATAGGAGGTACTGAATACATTAAGGAAATAAATCAAAGAAACATCAGCTGTGGAAGATTCCTCTCAACTATGATTTGTTTTTAAAAAAAAAAACTACTCTTGATTAGGAAAAAAAGCACACTATGAATGGACAGTAAATCCCAAAATGTTAGCTTGATAACACAGTAATACTTCAGACTAGCAGTTGGTTAACAATCACAATTATCACTGAGCATGGTGATGGCCGTTAAGTGGGAGAGGACCCCAGATACCTTTGCCATCACAGTACTAGAAAGAGATGCTATGCAAACCAAATCTTTCAAATTGATTTATCATATATTAGCAGATAAAGCCAGCTCTTTTTGTAGCTGGAATAACACACATGGCCCATTTCATAAGTCTTCACTTAGACACCACTCCCATCCAGAGTCCTCAATCCTTCACACTGCAGCATTCCCTCCATACACACATGCCGTTCTTCCCTCCTCCCCTGCTCTCCAATGCTGCCCTTCTAACAATGCAACCTCACTACTGGCCTTATTCTGTCCTCCAGACCTGCAACACCAGCATATTTCCTTAAGAATGCAGCCCCTAGAAGAGTCACAAAGAGGCACCTACCTGTACAGGGATTTTCAAAGCACTTTTGAGCATTTACTGTTACTTTTCCCATCAGATGGTCACATTAAGCAGCAGTGTAATTTGCCAACCAACGTTCAACACTGAATAAAAGACAGTAACCAATACTTGAATTTTAGATCGGTCTATAGACAAAGACTCACACTGTGGTGCTCTTGAACAGAGACATAATACACTTTCATTCAGATGGTACATTTATTAAATTAGAATGAAAAAGTTAATGTACTTTAGAGTGCAAGAAACATATTTGGACATTGGACCTCAATACAGAGAAACAATGTCTTCAGAATAATTACAGCAACACATCATCCTCTGTAGGGTATTACATATCAACCAAACAGGTAATAACATTTATAAGGGGGGAATAAACCCATTCAGTACCATCAGCAGATGCAAAGAGCAGTAGAGAAGTTGCAAGGATCTAGCTAGACAAAAAATGTTCCTACCTTTAGCAAGTTGAGGCTCTTGACAGGACTCAAACTATACTGAGAGCACTAACTTTTAGGAGATGCCTGTCTTATACAGCTGGCTTTGGCTCCAAGCTGCTGGAAGCTGTTGAGCAGAGGAGCAGCATCAAACACTGTGATTACCCCATTAGCATTTTCTCAAAAGCTACAATCATGACTGACAATTTGTTTGTTTTAAATAGAAAACCAGACTTTCAGTTCCAATACCTTAATTTCACAGACCCTAAAAAGAGTAAACATTTCCTGCCTTTTTTCATCTCTCTCCAATTCAAACCTAACAACAAACAGCTTAGCTGGAAGGATATGTATGCTGAAAAGCTGAGTAGGCGGCTCATTGTTCTTTTTAACAAGAGAAAGTAGCACATATTGATGTAAGAATTTAATCACTAATGCTTAATTAAATAAAGACAAAAAAATCCACAGAACAATATTTAAGTATAGTGTAAGATAATGAAATCCATCTACTGGCCATACTGCTCCTACATATCCTATTTTCAACTCCTATTTGTACCCTGTTTTGCATAACATTTGCCTAGGAAAAAAATACACACTAAAAATATATATAAGAACAGGAGTCTCCCTCAGAAGGCTAGAGTCAGTTTATGAATAAACCTGGCTAGCTTAACTTTTGCACTTACCCCTTCTGGCAGTTAGGACTGAAAGGTGGTTTTGTTCTGTGCTTGAAAGAGAGCAGTAATAGGATGCAGTACAATTTACCAGCCATTAAGTTGAACGATGACCACTTGCTTTTATGAAAAGCTGTATTATGAATCCCATCATTTTAATATAAAAATTTAAATATGTATATTTTCCCTGAATTGTTCCGTCCCTAGAAATTCATGCTGTTTGTGTTAAAGTTAGAGCACAGGACTCTTCCTGGAGGTATCTAAGCATTAAATCCTTACCAACATTCATCCTTTTGGATCATAATGTCACAAAACACTGCTTTTATAAAGACCAAATGCCTCTACACCTACTCAATCACAAAATTTACCATGATTGTAGTGAAGGGGCAAGACTAGTTTCATGAAGAATAGCCATTTAACTTTAGAAAACCAAAGCGTGGCAATTCTACAACTACAGCACACAGAACTATACTCTTGAATTTCATTATTCAAAATCCAGTTGGAGGATGTTCAAAGACACTTATGTTTTCAATGGGAAATTTAAGATGTTAAGGGATTCACAACAAAACTTAAAACTATACATTATGAAAAGAGAGCTTTAAAAGGTCAGAAACTGGGATGATTTTTGGTGCTGTATTTTAAAAGTTTCAGTATTACTTTTAATGATCAAAAAAATAAATATTCATGCTCTACTGCCAGTGCTACCTAAAGGCTACTTGAATGTAGGTTGGAAGGGATAAAATCAGCATTCCACCAGATAATAAAGAAAATATTTTAAGCATAGGACATAAAATAAAGTATAGGGGAGAAGAGAATATGGGTCGTCATTCCCTATTCCAAACCTGGCTTTAATGTTCTCATTAATCACTCAAGAGCCTAGATTTCAAGTGTACATTCATTTCAACTCTTGAAAATTGAAAGGTCTATGGCTATTGTAGAAAGTATTTGAAATCAAACATTAAAGAGACAAAACAGCAACATTGCACATCACTGGAAAAATAAATTGGTGCAGACTATTTAAAGTGCATTACTTTACAAAAACAGACACCACAGAAATTCATCCGACAGGTGTAACTGGTGCATAACTGTATGATTCTGCAGCTCCAAAATCAAATCTTACTTGAAAAAATTACACTAACAATAAATACTAACACATCCTCTGAGGATCAGACTGTAACTCAGATATGTTAAATTGTCTCTCACATAGAATTTTATTTCCATCTGCATCAAATAATAAAAAACTGACAACAGCAGCTGTAGTCTAACAAGTCACTGAGCAATTCATAATGCCATTCTAAGACCCCTGAAGCTACTTTTCGTGCTTATTTCTTATTACAGGAAAAATACAATCATTTTCCCACTAATGTAAAGCAATAACTTTGCTGAAACGTAGGTATAAAGAAAGAAGCTTTATAACCAGATCATAGATATCTGTTTTTTTAATGTAAGACAACATCTTAAATATTTTTTTACAGCTTCAATCATTTTCCAGGTGTAAGTATCTTTACTTCTGCACTTAACCTTTGAAATAGCCATGGGAATGCAGAAATAATAGAGTGCAATTAACTGTAGGAGTACATTAGGGCTTAGTCCTGTTCTCTGCCACAGCAATACATACTGTATGAGTTAAAAGTTACCTCCTAAGACTTTACAGATACACAACAATACTATGTGGGAGGACAAAGCCCCAAATGTACACCAGATAATATATTGCTTTGGTGCTCAATAACTAGATTGAATAGAAGATGCCCATTACAAATACCAACAGTACAACCTAAGAAATTTAGCTTATTAAATTAAAAATCTTCCATCTAAAAGGTGTGAATATATCACAGTAATAACTAAACACCACGGGATAAGAAAGGGTCTCTCCTTTAATTCTTGGCAAAAATAGGCTGCTTGCTGAAACCTAAACACTTTTAGCAAATCAGTTGTATTTAAACAGCAAACCTTCCATGGAAAGTTATTTTTTTCCCCAATCTAACAAACACTAGTAAATCTTGTACTGCATAGAGTTACTTTGCAAGAGCAAGTTTATGAAAAGGGGGAGAGAAAGAAACAAAGCAGCATTATTCCCAATTCCATCAGAATATAGCCACACAGGGCACAGCTGATAGTAAAGATGCTTCACTGCTCTACTGTAGGACATAAGCTAAACTGAGTATGTACAGACTGAGAAAGAAAGAGAAGAAGATCCAACTGTCCAAGGAGAAAAGAGGTACTATCTGTCACACACGATGCACTAACAGAAAGCTGTTGGGAAATTCTTCCTCTAGCTAAATCCCTGGCTTGGCAAGTAAAAATAAGTGGCATCAAGGATGGGGACTATGCAGGAAGTGGGCATCTATGATTCTTCAGCCATCTGAAGTAAGGAGTTGATAGCTGCATCCTTGTTCCCCCTCTGAGCTTCTAGCACTGAGCGGATTACTTCCCTGTCCATGTTGGGAAACATGTCCTGGATAGATTTCAGGTCCTCTTCGTTACACAGGTGCTGAGGGTTGACCGCAGGAGGTGGTATTGCCACTGGGACCATGCCTGGATTACAGACTGCAGGCATCCCTACAGGTTAAAAACAGCAGAAAGAAAGCCACAAAACATACATGAGTAGGGGAAAAAAAACCACAAACAAACAAAAAAACAAATAAACAAACAAAAACCAAAAACAAACCCACAACAAAAAACTCCAGTGATTTTGAAGATAAAAGCAGCGCATGACTTGTCCCAATCCACCAACTTCAGCATTTATTTATTTTAACATGCACTCCAGAGGAGGAAGAAGATTGCAGAGATTATACCTACACTGTTGCAACTGGAAAATATTTTTCTGGAACAGGTTTTCTCCCCAAGGTTATATTCCAGAAGTTATAAACTACAGTATGGCAACAGGTACTGTTCAAAATTACGTACAACTTGCATTAAACAGGTTCACACGTAATTCACTAACCAAACACTAAACTCATCACAGAAAGGTGTGGTTGGTTTTGCACCCCTCATATTTTATTTCCCAGTGTATTTATGCTGTGATGAAAAAAAAAGGTTTTACATCAGCAATATACACAGCTGATATTTAGAAAGACAATGAATGCAATCTCCAACATATTCAAAGGAAAGCAAAGTACTTTGGTCCACTAGGAGACTGGACCACACAAATAAGCAATTTTTAGCAGATGTTTTTCCGGCCTAAAGTTCCATCCAGCCTTCAAAGTCACTCACTACGTGGCAAAAGAGCAACACCTCTAGGGGCACACATTGTTTTGCTCATCCCTCTTCCAAAGGACAAAATTCATCTGACCTGTCATTTTTTGGTAACTTCTTGTATATCCATGTAAAATAAAGCACTGGCAGTTTACAGAGTTTTAGAAAATGAGTATTCCTATTCCTGTTAAAATAAATTACTAGACAAAATCCCTTTTTCGTCACGTAAGAACTTTTATCATTAGGCACAGAACCATTGCTGAAAACACTACCTTTTGTTTAGTACGACATTGAAAACAGATAATAGTACGTATCTACATTTTTTTGTTATCACTTCTGAAAATTGTGTATTTCACTTTTTCTCTATGTAGTTTCAGGTTCTTGATTATCTTAGTCCCATTTCTTTATGTGTTATCTTCTGCAGTTCTCCTGTAGAATTTCTAAGGTAGGGAAAGGAGCATTACCTGCAGCTAGACAGAAACAAGTTCTAGTATCGGTTCTCTATTTGCTTTCAAGCATTTTATGCACTGTTTCAAAGACTATTCACCTGATATTTTTATAAAGTAGTCTACAATAATTCAAAGATCTTCCTGTACAGTAATGACCAAATTGAGAAACTGTCACCAAATAAGTATTAGTTAAGATTAATCTTTACACATACTTTAACATGAGACTTAATAAATAATTTTATTTCCCTTTTATTACAATGAGATCCTTCTGCAACCTGCAGCAGTCAGAGAGACTTCGAAAACTGCTAAGGGTTCCTATTTTGACAAATTGTCTTAGTCCCCTCACTTTTTTAAGAAATCTGATGCACCTCACCAAAGGAGGTGCATCAGATTCAACTCCTCTAATGAGATAAATAATCACCTAATTTTATTTGTTAATCAGCTTTTTAAAATAGCTATTAAACCACAAGATTACCTTTTATTGTATCAGAAGATCATATGATAGAAATAGTGCTTAGGAAATATCATTTTACAAATGCAGCTGAGAAGGTGATACACACAGACCACACTGTTCTTTCTTATGTATCAAACACCTATGAATTTTAGCATACAGGCTTTTTCTACACAACCATGTCACTTCCTCCTGACTTTTACCAAGTTACATGTTTGGCTTAAAGCAGTTCATTCTAGTCTTCCTGAGTTTTAATCATTCTATACAATAGTGATAATGGCTATTTCAAAAATGTTTTTAATAGAAACTTCCCTTTGCTATCCTCCAGTCCTCAGAAAGCAAAACTTCCTTCACATATTATAGTCTCACATTCCAATTAGGTTTTCCTGAACTACCTTACATACTTATATCTTTATTATTATTTAATTACATACATGATTCTAGGTTTTCTGCTTCTTTAAAATAAGTAATTTCTGCTTCTTTTACGCATTTGATCTTCAAAAGCCTCGTTACACAACCTCATAACTACTTTACATTAAACATATAATTTAACGCTTTCACAACCCCATATATGGAAGATCTACCAATTTTTGTCAGAAACACACTTTACTGCTTTACTTCACACTTCTTAAGATTCTCTGAGTGTTGGTTATAGGTTTTTTAAATTTTTCACACATTTTATTTGAATATCTAAGTTCTTCTACACAGTTTTCAGTTCATCTGTTTGCTTTATGACCTTATATGCTATATATGACCTTAATTACTTCTCTGTAAGTTAAACCAAGGATGAACTATTTGCATCATCACCATTATACATCTTCAAAATAAGATCTCTTTTTGAGAACCAGCTTTCATATATTACCCAGGAGTAGATCAGAAGCTGCTTCTCTTCTGCTGAATTCTGACTAACTGCTCAAAAAAACAAAGCATATGTATAACCAATACCATTTTCAAGAGTGCCTTTTTGCAGCCTCATCTCTCTTAACATAATGACTGAAGTACCTATGTGATTGAAAATATTACAATTATATTACACTACTTTTACTCAGACCTAACATCTTAAAAAAGAGCAAAGAGCAGTTTCAATATTTACCCTATTACCACCATTACCTTGTCTCTTCAAGATTTTCTTCACTTTAACTATTTAGTCAGAAAGGTCTATACTCACTTTAACGTGTAAAAATGTTTTAGCATCCCAGTGACTTGTTTCTTCTGTCAGCATAAAAATGCTATATTATAACGCACATTCAAGATTGGATGAGCTAAACTTCAACTCTGGCTGACCAGGTACTCTAAATGAATATAGTCTGACTGTGAGCACTGAACCCCAGATTTCACCTGATGTACTCTTTTCTATTTCTTTCCTCAACTCGGATTCCTGTTCTATCTGAAGGGATTCATTACTGATTTGTAAACACCTCCCTGTTTATCAGTGTTCTCCAATTCTGATTTTAAAATTCCTCTTTTAATCAGCTTAAGTTTCATTAGGAGGAAAAAAAAAATGAAGCCTAGAAGCTTTAAGTCTAACGCACAGGCTGCATCTACTCAAAAGGTTCATACTGAGTCGTTACCTACTGGCACCATATTTCTGCCCAGCCATCTGCATCACACCTCTACCACAGGTATCTGTCACCTCTTCTGCACCACCCTAAACCTTGGCTCCACAGCTTTTTATGGCCTTTGGACCACAGTCCCTGGAATTCTGTCTGGCACTATGTGTTTGAACACACAGCCCATCAGACACCCTGGAGGCAAACCACTGTGCGGTCCTCACCAGCACTGCAAATACACTTCACCCAAGTACCCAGCAGCATTTTGCACTGCCTTTTCTAGAGCTTCAACAAACCTCAAGTCATTCCTCACACTGCCTACAAACAATAACAGTGACATAAGAAGACATATGGCCTCAAAAAAATAAAGTTGCAAAACACCTGAAAGAACTGAGCAACAGAAGTTGTGTTTTACTTCTAACATAAACTTCCCAATATTTTTTACTAAGTCATCAACACCTTAATATTATCCAACAATCAGCCTAAACAGTGTATGAACTATCCATACAGGAGGTCAGTTTGAAGTATTAGTCCAAATTAAACATGAGGGTCTTTTCTCAAGTATCACAGCATCGTACAGCTTACCAATACCGTTTCAGTGTTTTAGCAGTGCCGAAATAAAGTCAAGACTAGAACACAGTTTTCCTTACTGCTTTCATCAAAAATAGGCAATTATGAAGCCAGTCATCTGGACAGGCAGTACTCAAAAAGCATTTCCAATATAAGTAATAAATTTAAGAGACAAGAAATTTCTTGACTGTATTGTTTCTAACCAAGGATTTTCAAAACCCATTTTCTCAGCTCTTGTAATTTTAGCTTATGCTGTCTACAACTATTCTGCACACAAATGGAATTAGTATCACAGATTTTTAATAAATACCTCCATGATAAATGCTTACTTTTCATGAAACTCAACATTCAAGCTATACAAATACCAATTTAAGAGTACTTTGGGTTTTTCCGCACTCAGGCTAAAAGCATCCATACTTTCTGATTTACAAAACAGTAAGTAAGACTTAAGCATAAACTGAAAGAACTATGCACTGAAATGTAGCAAATAAACACATATATGCAGTCATTAGAGAAAGCTATATTAAGCTTCTAAATTATCAGTGTGCAGTAAAAAGCTGCTTTAAGTTAAAAACCTCATTTCACTGACAGGTGAAAACTGGAACTAAGCAATATAAGAATCTACTATCAGTGGAATGGTGAACTGCTGTGTTACTCTCAGATAGGTACATGTTATAAATCAGAAGAATGGAGCACTGTTTTCCAATTCAGTGAAATGGCAATGGCAAACATGCTGGCATAAGCAGTGACATTCCAATACATTAAACAATAGCAAGTCAATTGCTACAAGCAGCAATGAAAGCATCAAAGCAGAATTAACAGGGTATACTTTTTCCAACTGCATACAAGGCATTACACACTTGTAATTTTATTTTCTTTTTCAGTCAAGTGCCCTATGTTTAATTTCTTAACTCATTATCATTCTGTCCCATGCATAGACTATTTCAGAGTAAACCCAGGAACCTTCTCAGCATGTATTCTTCCATTTAAATGAAGAAATTGGTAACTCTTTTCTAGAAAACAAAATAGGTCTTAATGGTATTTCCTCCAGGAAAAATCTCACTGCTAAAATATGCATACCATCTCTTTTTTTAAATGCTGTTTCTTTGCAAACTACTAGAAAAATTAAGCATATGAAACAACAGAAAAATGCTAAAATTCCACTGCTCTGAATAAACCAAATATGTTGTGACAACCACAACAGTTTTATCTACCACATCTATCAAGAAATGACATCTTATCTCATAAGAAGTCATTCTAAAATTTTCTGAATGTATCTGATTGAACACCAATGCTTTTATCAAAGACAGGAGTGTCACAGCATCTTTGCACAATTCAAAATCAAAAGTGTCACAGTAAAAGAAGTCTAAAATTATGGAAAATTGATTTCCTGTAGCATGATTTGCCTTTAGAGTTCTAGTCAGGTACTTAACTTGACATGGATTTAGAACAGAAGAGCATGAAAAATATGCACGGATGAAAAAAGTGTCACTTCTTAAAAAGAAAGCTTATTTGAAGATTAATTAATGAAATTAAGACTAAGGCAATTAGCAGGTTGTCTTCTCAGTGTCATTACAAAACTCAGTTTTTTTCTTTCAAGTTTACCAAAAGTCGTGACATTACCTGCTTCTCCACTAATGCTGCAGTAGCCAAACAACTGCAAGAATTATGTTTCTCTTCTAGAAAACCAATACTATCACCTAGTATAGCTCACTGACATACAACAGCTTCAGAAGAACATTGTAACATCACATTATATCCATCAACACTGTCATCAGCAATCAGTTTAAACATTACAGCTCAAAGCTGAGCAAATGCCTTTAAAGACTTTCCAACAGGTTAGAGAGGCTTTGATAATTTGCAAAAGATGCATTAAATTGTTATACTGTGACAACCAAGTGGCAATACCTTGTTGTACAGTCTGCTTAAACAAATAAAGCTGTTTAGGTGACTTCATGCAAAGACTCTTGAGTCAATGAGGATGGAAGGGAGAAAAGAGCTTGGAAACTTACCCAGAGCAAAGTACTCAAGCCCTAAAGACAGGTGAAAATGAAGGGACAAGGGGAAAGGAATAAGACATGGGAAAGAAATATTAATCTATTTTTACAAGGATATTAATTATTTACCTTCCAAAGGTGAAAGTTGGATAAAATGAGGCATTTGGGTAAAACCTAAGCTACCTAACACTAAAAAACTAAATGCTACTAGGATCCAGCCTCACAGCTAATTTGCTTCAGCAAAATTTAGGAACAAGTTTCCTAAATGTGTTGTTTATGCAGAAGTAACAATCAGGGGAAATGCTACTGAAATAAGTAAGCCACCAGATATTTGCAGCAAGGATTATATTTTACAGACCACAAAGGACAACATACATCCATGGTTTTCTGAAGAAATACCAGTAACATCACAAGCTAACCCATGATTCTCCATTAGGACATCTAAAGGAACAATGTACATACACACACAACCTCGCCTCAATGAAAAGTGGTATTCTTGACTCTGACAGGACACAGAAACACACAGGCTTTTAACATATTTTTAACATGGGAGTTTATAAAATAAGTAAAAGCAAGTTCCCTATTTATCCCATTAATATTTAGCCAATAAGAAATCCAGCTTGCTTATTGAACTAATGTTTTTTAGCTTACTGTCTCTGGCACTCTTCACTACAAGAAGATACTGCAAGTACCAGTATATCAAAATAATCTACAGCTTAAATTAAATAATCTTTAGAAAAAGAAACAGGAGGAGGTGGTATATAAACTCAACTTCTATAACAACAACAGGGTTCACAAGTTCAAATTTTTGCATACCCAATCCATAGATACATGACCTATGGCAGCTATAGCTTCTAAGCAACAGCTAGTGTTGTCGTCAGAAGTTTTCAATTTAAAAAGTTTTGCAATTAATTACCATGGTGCAAGAATATATTAAGGCCACTTCTGTTCTTAACACAGCTCCACCTACCACCAGATGTGAGTAAATGAGCATTACTTGTGGTCATCTGCTTACCACAGTGACTACCTGCTTGTTTCTAGTGTTTACTTCAGCTTGTATGACGAAGTGTGAGAGTAATTAGCTGCTTCAGCATTAATTAAAAGGCTAGTTAACTAGACAGTTAGTTTTGAACAGAAGTTTTCTGTTACAGATAAACAGCTTGGCCTCTGTGAGGCACCTAAATTTGACTTAACCATCTCTCTTTAAAGCAGTTATTTTGGATAGTTAACAAGTAACTGTTAAAACTGTTTGGATAAGCATTTCAGTCTACCCATTCCATTTCTATCATAGATAAGGCTTTGATTCTGACAGTCTTCTACAGCAGAATCCCCTTCATTTCAAATATAATAAACTATTGAATTATGCTTTTCCACGCTTCAGAAGGAAAAGCAGAACTTGTTTACTGACTACATTAATTTAGCTGCACAGGTAAAAAACCCGAATTACAAATATGCAAAGCATACTGACGTACATTACCCTTCCTGAAGCAGTCTCAAAAAAAAGAGAGCAAACACTGTACAGTGTTACAAAAGAAATGTGCAAACAGAGTGGGCCCAGAAGACACAAACAGTTCAGTTGTGCAAGGAAGGCATGCACCTTTCTGAAAGAGTTTACAGAATTCAAAAGGAGCATCTAGTTCAATATACAGAAAGTATTTTAAAAAACTCCAGTATGTCTAAGATGCACTATTGTTTCCTTTTATAATTTGAAATTACTTTTATTAAGCCACTAAATGTATGAAACAGCAAAAGTATTCTGCAGCCACATCACTTTCCAACTCCAAACCTAAACATCCATCTAATTATTATGAGTGGGTCATTGATTAGTGAGTAAGTCAAAGCTTAAGAACTCACAGTGCTTTGGGAAATTTTGATGGTGTCCACAGAAATTCTAGAACAGCAAACACAAAGCACGGTAATATTTAAAGAGAGTAAAAAATACCAAATGTAGATCAGAGGTGGCTTGTAAATAGTCTGGCATTTATGAAGTCAAGGAAGTACACTCAAGCTTTCCCAGAACAAAAGAAGAGTTCAAATCCAGGGGTGGAACTTTGCAATGCTTTAAAAATACAAGTCACAGATGCAGGAAAAACTCTGAACACAGAATAGTATTATAGCAACAATTAAAACATACATGCTGGATCTTGGTAGAAGGGCAACGCTCCAAATTCTTAACTGTTAAAATTTAAGGCATTACTATCACTTGCAAATTATTAGTTGTTTCTTCACTTGTCCAAATAGAAAATATTCTCAAGATAAATAATTTACAGAACATCATGATTTGAAGTTCCAGTACTTGAACAGCAAGTTTGAGGGTCTTCTGTAAGTTTTATCTGTAAGTTCTATGTCTAATTTCAATTATACAGGGAACTAGTCTCTGATTCACATCTTCTGTTTATACTCTGGCACAGAAATTTTGTAATATGAATATTCTCATTTTGATCTAATCAAGAAATTTGTTAGCACTTTCTATCAGATCTTTTAACTATAAACAAGATGACTGTGTTTGAAGTTCACTACAGAAAGTCTGGTTTAGCACAACAGAATCACGCTTCGGAACGTACACTCTGGTTCAAAGCACTTCACTGGCAAGACTTAAAATCTGACAAGCTACAAAGCTTAAAAAAAATCCACCTAAAATGAAGCAAACTGCATGTTTTCATCAGGGAATAAAGCATGCAGCCCAAATTTTCCCTATTTTGCTCTAATTTAACTCTGTAAAAATAAAACAGGAGGTATAATTCCTAACTTACATATCCAGTCTTCTGTTGATGAGGTTTGTTTTTACAGTGAATGGAATTTTAAATTCAGTCATCTCTAGTCATTTTAAATTCAAACATCTCCTAGTCTTACAAAAGAAAAATAAAATATATGTATCTGTTGTGTCATCCCTTAGCACTTTAATTATGTCCCACAGACACTATCATAAGTTAAGAACATGTGAATTTATCTCTTACTTTCCCTGAAAAGTACACATACTACTGAATAGACAGCCATAGAATAAACTGGGGGGATTTAAGAGCTGTAAGTGAAACAGAAACTCAACTGAACTAATCAGTTCCCTAAGCAGGACAAATTCAAACTTATTTACATACTTAAAACTTTTCATCTTTGACAGAAAAATTACAAAACATAAATTAACACATCTTTTTCTACAAATCCAGAACTCTCTTTGAATCAACCAAAAGCACTGACAATACCTGCTGTAGTTATGTAAATACATCAAAAAGAGCTACCTCAGAGCTCCCTAACATTTTTAATTCGCTGAGTTGTGAATACTTCATATGCTCTGTAGTGAGTTCCTTTCCAACAAAGCATCTTCAAAGACCACAGAAAAATTAATCCCCTTGTGGGCTACAGAAGCTGCAGCTCTGACAGCACAATTCATTTGAGGCACAGCTTCAGACATGGCTTGCCACCATTTAAGTAAGCATGCCGTGAAGTACAGCCTGCTAGACAGCTATTTAGAGACCTGACTGAAGTATAAAATAAATACTCAAAAAGAGAAGCCTTCGCAACTTTGATAAACATTTTAATCCATTTAATCAAACTCATGCAGCTCTATTGAACAGGGTACAAGACTGAAGGCAGACCTGTACTTAATTTGTTCCCTCTTCTTATAAAAATATATCATGGGAAAAGTGGTTAAGGAAAAAAACATTTATAGCTTCTTTACATTCTGAAAAAACAGGAGTAATTTCGTGTTTATTTCTGCAACACCCTTCATCTGGAAGGTTCACAGTCTTCAAGCAGAGAAAACATACCTGCTATAGGCACATATCCAACTCCTTGCTGATATACAGTGGGCATCAGGACCACTGGCTGGGGCTGCATCATCATGGCAGCTGGCAAAGACTTGACAGAAAAGGCACAGATTAGAACAACTCAGGAAATAGCCAAAAAATGCCAGCAATTAAAAGTATTTGCAAACAAGTCATCACATTGCAAATCCATGTTCAACAGTACAATGTGACTATGCTAATCTATACTAAGCACATCTCTGGCAAACTAACTGAACTAACATCTTTCAAATTGCAATTCATTTGCCTGTGAATCAGTAAACACACATCATGTCAAATTTGCCTTTCTTGACTTTCGCAAGAGTGATGAAATGTTGTTATCAAAATGCATTATTTTAAAATACAGGTTTAATCAGCTTTCATGCCTTAGTCTTGTGAAATAAATATACAACATATTCATCATAAATTAAATATTAGACAAAATCTGATTTTTATTCTTATTTTTATTTTTAAAAGCAGCACACTACTCCTTGAAGCAAATTTTAGTTTAAATAAATTATTTTTGAGGTAAAACAGTGCTTTAATCAAAATACCAAATTAACTCAATTTCCTTTTACTACCACAATAACTTCAGTTTTATTTCAGTTCAGTTTGATCCTTGAAAATATTGAATATTATGAACAGTACATTCACAGGGAGACGGTTTTCAAGGTTAATTATAAACTCTTTTCTCCCCAGGGTAATGAAATAACTGTTCAGATCTGGGGCAAAATGTGAATTTCAAACAGCAGGGAATATCTGTTCCCAGCTGTGAACTGAACATCAGCTTGGAACTTCTGTTGATACACAAGTGCAGTAGGAAGCATTCAGGGCTGCATGCGCTAGAAGTTATCCAACAGGTACTTGAAACAAAGGTGACAGATGAGAACACTCCAGGAACTGCTAAACAAACCAGTGTAGGTCTGCAGTTCATGACCAGTACCACCAAATGAACAAGAAAGGAAGCGAAAAACAATGTAATCTCAAAGAGCATTAGAACTACCCAAGAAACACCTAAGACAGAGAAGAGTTTCCGTTATTCTGCTTTTAAACTGACATGAATTTTTAAAGATTTAGGGGGAAAGCTATTGTTAGATTCCATGAAGTTTTCAAAAATTTATTATTATTAAATTAGAAATGACAATGGACCATTTAGCTGAGGATTTCTTTTTTATACATATAGTAGCACAGTGCTAGGGAAACTTTCCTGTCTGACCATTCAGGAGCCACTCTGGCACCCACTCAAGTCTGTAAATGCTGGGACCAAGGCCCCTTTGCAGTGGGTGGCTCCAGTGACCCATGAGTGTCCCTTTTGCCTCCCTGCACACCCCACACTCACAGACAGACAGGGTTTCCTTACCAGCTCAGCCCTGTGTTTCCCACAGCAGTGTCTCAGACATCTGGATCCTTAAAATAATTTACTCATGGTGCAGTTAACACAGAAACAGCTCGAGCTGATGCCTCCAGGGAGCGATTCCCAACAAAGGAATCCCTGGGTTTTACATCCTCACAGTCTGTGTGCCCACACAGTCTGGGGTCCTCCCGCTGACTCACCAGCTCCTGCTGTATCCCAGTGTCCAGTCCCCTGGCCAGTGCCACAGGTCCCTGTGCCCTTTTTGGTGCAAAGCGTCAGCACCAGGTCATGGTCCCTTTCCTGGGGCTCCCAAAGTGTCCCCCAGCCAGGGCACAACCTGCAGCTCTCATTGCAGCTGCACACCCAGCTACCTGCTCCCAGTGTACTCCTCAACAACAGGGATAAGCTGAATTTTAGTAATTGCAAAACAAGATAAATACCCATTTGCCACCTCACCACAGAATATTTATTGTCTTTACAAATATTTTTGATTGCTATTCCCAGAGTTAGGTATTTTAAATGCCAACACACAGTATGGTACAACAGATCTACTTCAGTCTAAAATCTGAATCCCTCCCACTACTTAAGAAGCTTCTCTCCCTTCCCACCCCAAACTCAGCTTACCGTGTATGACATAACCAGATTAATCATTCCTTCCTTGTCATCACCTTGCCTTCCACTCAAGCTATACCATTCATCCTCCACATTTCCCTGTTTCAGAGACTCAGGAATTGTAATGTGTGTCCAAGCAATGCGGTCATCCATTGAAAAGGCTCTCTGAAATACAATTTCAAAAATATTACCAAGTTAATTGTCCTGAAAGAAACCTGAAACTTAAAATTATCCTTGACTAACACTTCAGTTTTATGCTATTAACTTCTTTAATTTTATTCCCTTTGAAACTACTGAAGTGTCAATAAATATTTTGGCCATCACCTTTCCAACAAGGATGAAGGACAATTTAAGTAGGACTATAGACTGATTTCAGATATTTAATAGCAAGAAACTGAAAACCTGAAGCAGAACACTCTAGAAATAGAGCATCCTGACATCATCATAGGCTGTGTGCATCTCATGACATCAAATCAGAGGCCATTACATGAACAGAAACATCTTCTGTTTACTATGATAGCCTGTGAACTCCAGCAGATGGAAGTACTGATCTGCCTCCCTGTTGCAGCAATGAAACAGACACTTGAACCAATCAGCTAAGCCCTCAAAGTAGCATCCAAAAGCCTCGTTTGTGTAACGACCACACAGCTGCTGCACTGTCATGCTTTACTACACACAGTGAGAGGCAGCAAAAAAACAGGCAAATCATGACTTTATTCTTATCTGTAGCCTCTTAGTTTCTCCTAATAAATCCTAGTGACTACACACAGCCTGTATTT
Organism: Peucedramus taeniatus; assembly: GCA_013400575.1. NCBI lineage: Eukaryota > Metazoa > Chordata > Aves > Passeriformes > Fringillidae > Peucedramus > Peucedramus taeniatus. The sequence continues at coordinate 26,538 of WBNO01000761.1, forward strand.
GACAGTTTTATTCTAAGGAATTCCAAGCTTGGGAAAGCTTTCAAGCTCTTCCTAGGTTAGAATAGCACCGAAGAATTTTCAAGTAAAATGGCATTGTAAAACAGGCTATTTTTAATAGGGACAGTGAAGGACACAAAGCTGCAGGGCATTCTGATAGCCAAGAGGAGCTTAAATAACACTCAGACATCCTTTGCTTCTCTTCCTTTGCAGGCAAGCCTGCTAACGCCCCTTTATCAGCTACCAAAGAAAAGTAACAGTTCTGACATTCTTGGGGAAAAGCAGAGACTTGTGAATTGCTGCTTTTGGAATTCTGAAAAATTTTTTATTATCTCCCAGAGAACACGGCTAAGGAACTGTCTGTGCTAACTCATTCCTTTTTTGCAAGGTTTCACCCAAACCTCAGTCCAAACTGGAGATGGGGAGGGGTAGAAAAAACATATAGCAGTTCTGACCTCATCAAATATCTCTAGATAAAAAGAGTCCACACCCGGGGGAACAGTGCACTGAATAACTTTGTTCCAGCGGGGGTTCTTGGCTCCATTATGTGCTGTTGGAGTTTCATACACAGCATATCCCAGCCGTATTCGACAATACGGATCCATGCGCGTCATTCCATAATTCTTTGCCAGTTTGGCCTGAAAAGAAAAGAAACCCCGGAAGTGTGTAATACTGACATTAACTTGAGAAGTTATTCATATTAGTTCACAGTAAGAACCAAATATTGAACAAAGGACTAGATTAAATTCCGTGACAGAGAGAAAAGAGTTAAAAAAATAAAGTGAAACAGCATTCAGATTAAAACATAAATCAGTAACACCATTAAGTGTCTGTGAGACCTTGAAAAGGGAACATCTTTTTAGCCTATTTATTGTAGAAAATACACACCTTCACTGTAGCTAAAATAAATTACTTAATACCAAAGCACAAATACATGATTACAAGGACATTGTAACAAGTTCAATTTTCCCCCGGGATATCTGATCTCCAACATACAACCACAAGTGTAATGTCGTAGGTAGCTTGTCCTCTTTCACTTAAGTTCTTTTAAAGGATGAATTACAGAAATCCAGTACCTTCAAGAATATCACACAATCCAAAAGCACAACCTGCAAAAGCAGTTCAATTGAGGTAAACTAGTCATAGTAGATCATACGTTTCACAGTCATTACATACTCATTTCAGCATGTGCATTTAATAGTAGTTAATTCAGTGGACAACTTAAGGCCTAACATTACTATAAAAACAGACGCTGTATAGAATCAGAAGAGATCCAACACTTTTTCTGCTGTAACATCAGAAGACTAGAACAGAACAAGGTGATGACAGTCCTGAACACAACTGAGTACTGCTGCACAGCTGTACTCAAGCAGAAGTTGGGCGTTCTGCATGTCCTGGTTCTTTGACCTATACTAAGCAGCCCATGGTTCTTTTTATAGTAAGACAAGTGACAAAACATGGTGCACCAGGGCATCTCCCCACCTCCAACATGTTTACAGAACTCACAAGAGTTGAGGCTGTGCACTGCATAACATTTATCACAAAGGCTGCACCTCAGGCTTGGAAAGCCCTTTTCTCCTTCAAGGAATATGCTGGTTCATCAATTCATACATCAGAGCTGGTGAGAAAGGTCTCAAAGGTTTATTGTAAATGTGGACTTAAAAATAAAAGAAAGAAAGCTGGCATCCAAACTAAGCACTATCTATAGTCTTGATTTGTGGGATTAGACAGTTTATCAAACCTTCACCAAAAAAAAAGGCGATAATCAGCTGTGCTTAGACAAACTCACCACCACCCCTAAATATCTGCAAAAAAAAAACCCCAGCAAATTATCTCCCCAGAAACTTTCAGATCTTTCACCAGTTTATCAGTAACAGAATTAAGGCATGCTGATTGATATACTTAATCAACACATTTAAATACAGTACACTTCAACCAGATTTGCATCTTTTATAGATTAACTATATCCTGGCAAGTCTCTTATCCAGAATGCCACATGTCTCAATATGCAGCCAAGATTCCATAGCATTCCTGCATAAATTCCTAGACAGATAGAGAAGAGTATCTCTTGTTGGTTGTACTGCCATTCAAAAGGACCTTGACAGGCTAAGAGAAGTGTACAGACAGGAATCTCAAAGTTCAACAAAGGAAAAACAATATATATGACAATAAGAGTTTGGATCAACTGGCTGGAGAACAGTTTTGAGGAGAAGGATGTGGAACAATACATAAAGGAACTGCAATTCCCTATAATATCCTCAAAAATACTAATGTCTTCCAATATTAAGTACAGGAACTACAGAAGCCTCTAAACAGAAGTTTTCAGAGAAACCTGTTCACTGCAAAAGACCTCATGAGTTTATTTGATTATGTGCTATAATAGCAAGGTTTACAGGAAATTGCTGCACCAGGCAGTGATGAAACATGAATCTGGTCAAAATGCTGATGTACAGAAAAACGAAGCTACAAAACCTTTAAGAATTACTCCCCATTTACACGTAATTTAGTAACTCAAATTCCAACACAAAATCTTTTAATGTCCACCATTTTTAAAAATTGCATTAATTATTTAAAATTACTTAATTGTAAAAAGATGGCATAATTTATACCTGTACTACAGTAATACTGAGTCTTCCTACTGTACCCATTGCTCCTCCATACTGTAGCTGCTGAGCTGCCTGGGCATCCAGCTGGATTTGCTGTTGCTGCTGGGTTGGGGTAATTCGAAGAAAATCTTGAGGAAGCTCACCAACAAATACCTTAAAAAAGAAAGAGAGGAAAAAAAAAGAAGACTTTTAACTTTTATAATGGCAAAGAGATTAATATAAATCAAAGTGTAACAAACTAAAGAGAATTTAATCTTGTTTAGACAGCATGAACAAAGAACTAATTAAATGACAAAACTGCCAACTCATGTAGCAAATGTTCTCCTTTTCAGAAACAATAATTTCCAACATAAGCCTCTGAACAAAAGTAAGACAGAGAGCCAAAGCTGCTCTGCAACTAAACACTTAAGTAGTCCATACAAAAGTCAGAATCACTAAGTTTTACAACACATTCATATATGATATCTGATGGCATCCAGTTCTTTCAATTATTCACCACCCATGTCGTGTCCAATTGTTCCTGTGCCAAGACACACGTCTGAAAGGTCACTTCCACAGTCACCTTCAAGACAGACGAAAACAGGATTTTCTGTGGACCAAATCCTGCAACACAACAAAGATGTCCTAATGCTTTTCCAGTATTAAACACAGCCAGCCTGCAACTAACCTTGGTGACAAAATTCCACCACATTCAAAACAACAATGTGGGAATTAAAAATCCAGGCTATAACGAAAATGAGCCAGGACAAAAAGTAGTAGTAGGGAACATCTGTTACATGAGCCAATATGAATCAGCACTCTGCATAGATTTTCTGTTAGCTTTATAGGAAAAAGGGAAAGTTTCTACCCATTACTTGTCAATTCAACAACTCTGGTTGTTTCTAGTTTTTAAACGCCCAGTGAACATTATCAATTCAAATACATTTAGAGAGATTCTCATTTTAAAATAACAAAGATCTATAATAAAATTTTAAAAGGAAAAAAGAGTGCCATAGAAAAATTATAATTAAGCTGTATTAATTTCTGCTGTCTATAGAGTGGATTACATGTTTAATACCGAACTGTCTACCTCATCAAGACAAAAGACAATGCAATTTCTCATGCTGCAATCCCAAGCAAGATTACTCAATCATGTATCTGGCAGATGCATGCCTACAGAACATAATTTAAGAAGCTAACACGCCTTGAGGACATAGTTTTTCAAGATTATACAGCGTTAACATGTCAGCATTGCATCTTGGAGACAGAAATTGCAGCTCTTGCCAAATCACATGTATGACTATTTTGTATGATTATCTGAGAGCCTCAGGATCCTGGCAACAGTAGGTGTCACATGCCAAAAGGGAAATTTATCCAAAAAGTTCAGGAGGAAGCACTGAATGCCTGCTGCTGGGCTATTGGGAAGCAGAGTAAAAAGGGAATCAGTTTTGCTTACTAGCACCTTAAAACTTTATAATTAAAAACCTAAGCAGCTGAAGTTTTAAGATGTGGAAAGAAAAAACAGGCTAGAAGTTAATAATAAAAGAAAGTTTATCTAAGTTTGGCTGGCAATGAGACATGGTGTTATAACAGCCTTCTCACTGGAATACAAATAATTTTAAAATAAAACATAATCCATTTAGGCAAGATCTGAAATGGCCCCAGAATTAGCAAGGAAATGGCATTTACAACACAGCAGGTCCCCATCCAGCCCTGGTCCTTAGGAAGTTTCAAACCTGGGACAATCAGTACCTCTAGGAAAAGACATCATAAACACTTCCCATGGTGAGAAGTGATGGCTGCACCCCTGAAATCCCATTTCCATATTATGCAAGCTCCCTCTGTCAAACTCCCAGAAAACAGGATAGCCTCTTTTGTCTTTATCTTCACCTGGATATTGGAAAGCTGAAGTCATTCACAGCAGAAATCTAATAATAGCTTTCACTTTTGATATTTTATTTTCATAAAAGTTAACCAATATCTGTTCCAAAATAAAATAAACTGGTCTCTGTACTGAAATCCAAAGGGGAAAAAGTCCATGAAGGAGACCAAAGTTTTCTTACAGCAGCTCAGCTGATTCTAGGTTATTCAGTTACCTAACACAAAGCCACACTCTTACCCTAGAACTGCAGAGCTGACATACATAGAAACTAAAACCATCTAGTGTTAACTAAGTTCTCAAAAGGTCTGAGTGGTAAACACCTCCAAAAGGGAAGAGTGGAGAACAGGAGATGCACACACTCATCTTATATGTTCAGTTCAGACTCAGATTTGGTTCACAAGTCCTGGTGATATAGCCTGAAAAATATGTGGGAGAGATGCTTACTGAAGGAAATACATTACTCAGTATGTTCTTACACTAATTATCAGCTGATTCCATATTGATGGACACTAATCAGTATCATGCAATCTTTTTATCTGTAAAGAAAACAGGTCAATTTACATCTTCTTCAAAGCATTTAAAAGCAGGCACATAATTGCCACCTCCTAACCTGAATTAAAAATACAAAGTTACGTAACCAGAATTCAATCACCGTTTTTATTTTAAAAGCAAGGAAAACATATCTGACAAATTTGTGTCATTGATCCTATTCCACAACCATTTTGAAACAAAAGCACTTCCCTCTAATGGCACTTCAGAAATAATGTGAAATTCAAGTATATTCTGTCACTAGCTGCAGAACAAAAAATTAATTCCATTTACAAACAGGACAGGGATGGGACTACAATTCAGAAGACAAATTAAAAGTAAGACTGCCTTATAATCACTTTCTAATAAACTTTACTGACAGCATTGCATCTTAAAAATATGGATTATCTACAAATAGAATAACATTGCCCCTCCCATATGGTACAACCACCTAAGAGGTAGTTTTGTGGCTCTTCACAGTAGAATGCTGCAGGTATAAAAACTGCATCCCAACTTCTTCAAACTGAACATGGTGTGACATTCTACAGCTATTTGATGTAACTGAGGATGGGGTTGTCAGTCTCACCTTCCTACTTCTTATGCAACGTGAAATGGTGCCAGAGAGTTGTAAAGTGGGTCAGTGTAAAAGCCTGATCAGAAGAAACAAGGGTTGGAGGTAAAGGGAATGGGAGGTAAGTTGTCAGAACCTTCAACTCACTGATTGTGGAAGTATTGGCACCTGTGTAAGGGAGGGAAAGGGACACACAGCCAAACACAGCCACAAATGCCCTGTGTTACAGAAACATTTGCCCAGACGCAATACACTCAGGGAACCATAATTAAGGTTTCCACACTAGCAATTACCAAGGAAGTCTAACATGAAACTTCTTCAAAACATTAAAGAGCTTTAAATACCTAACTACTCAAAAAATTCTGACCATTCTCCTTTAAATGCTTTTACTGTTTTTAAGAAAGAAAAAGTGAATGACAGAATTTTGAACTATTATTCTATGCTTTACACACTGAAGAAAAAACTGGTACCAGTTAGGAGGTCCTCAAAGAGGTGATATTTGTTCAAGGCTGCTCTTTAACATCTTTGAAAGGCCATGGAGATTAGAGGAACTCCCCTAAAACTGGAGAGAGACAAATCTCATACCAAGCATTCCAAAGGGCAAGAAGGATGACCTGAGGAACCACAACCAGGTCAGTTTCACCTCAGTCACTAAGAAATTCATGCAGCAAGTGCTTCTGGAAGACATTCCTTGAAACATGAAGGAAAAAAAGCCAAACAGTGATCAGGAATAGCCAGCCTTTACCAATGCTTTAAAAGAATATAAAACTGATGAGACATCTGCCTTCTCCAAAACAAGAATATATGACTAAGGAAGTGCAGAAGGTATCAAAGCAGGACCATTACAATCTGAATGGGTGGACTACTGGATGGATGAAAAGCTGACAAGCATTGAGCTCAGAAGCTGAAGTTCAGTGGTTGATGACACTGGAGGTTGGTTAAAAGTGAAGCAGTTCAGAGGTCTGTACAGGAACTAACTTACGTGTTTAACATTTTTCCTCAGCAACAAAAGGTGAAGACAAAAGGCATCCTTATCAGTGTTGAGGATAACATTGAATTTTGAGAGAAATGACTGGTATACTTGAGGACGGGACCAACTAGAGAGATGGAAGAATTCACCAGCAAGAATTGCATGAAATTCAACAAGGGCAAAGACCTGTACTTTGACCAGAAAAATCTGCGGCACAGGTACAGACTGGAGAACAACTGGCAGGACTGCCTGTACCACTAGAGAGGTGGAGAGCAAGCAAAACATGGATGAGCAGAGGATATTCGCAGCAATGAATCCTAACAGAAAACTGCTCTGGATCAACAAGAACCCAGCCAGTGGGCTGAGGAAAGGAAACAATTGCTGGACCACAGCTGGAACACTGTGACTGTTTGGGGCCCGGCAGTACGTGAAAAATGATGAACTTCAGGGAGACCAGCAAAGATACACCAGGAAGACCCATGAAAAGGGCTGGAGCACTTGTGAGGCCAGGCTGAGGATTTGTTTAGAACAGAAATTAGAATGCACCTTGTAGCAGCTTTCTGGTATCTGCAAAGAAGTCATTGAGAAAACAGACCCAGGTTGTCTTCTGAGATGCAACAAAAAGATACAGGAGACTTCAGTCGTTAAACTGGAATGGGGCAGATTTCACATGGAAAAAAGGAGCGTAAAAAAATAAAGGGCGTAAAAAAGAAAGCTGGAAAGGGACTTCAACCCATGGCAGGAACTATAGTATACAAGCATGAGTTAAAAATAAAAGACAGAATGAGTATCCATATGATATCTGTGTCTATGTCTGGAGAAGTGAAGGCTCCACCGGGGAGACCACAGAGCACCTTCCAGTTCCTGAAGGAGCCTACAAGAAAGCTGGAAAGGGACTTAAAAAGTTTTGAGGAGTCTCAAGAAAAAAACCCATCAGAGTCACTACTCATTAGAGTAGTAACCATTAGGGAAATTAGGAGCAGAAGTCTATGCAGTCCCAGGTCAGTACTTAATCTAATTTGGAAGGACCTGATGCATTTGCCAGAATGGTGGATAATCACGGAGAATAAGAGTAATTTTGGATATGATTGGCTAAATAAGAAATCACAAATATAAAGTTTTGGTGGCTCAGTCTTTACCTAAAGCCTGGTCAAATTGTTTATTAATACTCTTACTTGTAAAAGGTATCACTTAGCAGTCCTTACATATTCAGCTACAGTTTAGATTTAAAAAGTTGTTTTGCTCATACAAGATTACAAATGTGAAAATATGCTAATTCCATAACAACCTGAAAAGGGTCAGAGATATCTATATTCTAGCAGAGTATTTAAAGCAGCGAACAGGATGAATTCTACTTCATCTAAAAAACCAAAGAGCAATATGTTACACACCAAGTAAGCAGCAGTCACAAATTAGAAAGTGCAGGTATAAGACTGGCAACAGCCCACTTTAGTTTCTTATCCACATGAAACAACCTTGAATACTTTCTTGCTTGTTCAAACAGAAAGACTGAACTGTTCTCTCCAGCGATAAAGGAAAAAGTGGTTCCCAATCCTTTAGCACCATTTAGTGGCTATTCATTTGTAATGCAGTTGCGTATATAGAAACTAGTAGAATTTTATCTTCCTCTCTGAAAAGAATTAGGAAAGGCTGGAATGTACCATATCAACACTCCCTGCGGTGAATGCCACTTAATACTGCATAATTTATTAATTCATTTGAAAACATTCAAATCTCTGAAGTGGGTAAGGAAGAACCGCATGTACAACAATGTTAGCAACACAGTAAAAAAAAAAAAACAAAACCTGAAGCCCAGAAAGCCAAAGCTGCATGAGATAAATCATCATATGCCTTTTGTCAGGCTTCAATCAAGTTTAGGAAACAAAAGATTGCCAACAGATTATACAGGAGTACCTGAGAAATTCTAGAACAAGATATCTAGAAGAGTAACATTCAAGAAAGACCAGACAATTATGATAAATAAAACAAATAAGGCACTCTAAGGAATAAAACTGACGACCATATCATATTACTGTCATAAGAGAAGTGACAGCAGTGCTGTTTTTCAAGATTAGCATGAATTCACCTCACTGTTCTTTCTACAGGGCTGTATAAATTAAAAAAAAAAAAAGCAGCTGTTTCTCCATAATAAAATACAGCAGTGTAAATTTACTGCTTTTTAAAAAACCCTCATTTCACCATATCATACACTATCATACTGTCAATGACTACCAGATCTCTTCAGACAGGAGGAACAGACAGGAACAGCACATCTGTCGAAAGCTGATGATGTAACACTTCATATGCAGAACATACCGGTATGAGATATGATTATCCCAGGGCAAAACCATACAGTAACATATTCCCAATAAACTGTCAGCACCACTTCCCAGAAGTCTGGTAAACTGGTCCGTCCAACACACACCCCTACACCCCACACTAGATGCGCCGTTCCAGCTTTCAGGCGGCAGCTCCAGGGACAGCGGTCCGACCGTGCCCCGCCGAGCCGCGAGCACAGCGAGCTGCGCTCTGCTTCCTAGGAAAAGCTCTGGTTCAGCGTAAGCATTTCCCTCCTTGGACAAAGAACGGGCAGAAGAGCCGCCTCAAGGACTCTGTGCAGTTAGGAGTGACTTTCCCCTCCCCTTTCCCAGAGCCTCTTCGCAGGCGGGGAAGCGGTAGAGAAGGCAGTCTTCCCTCCCCCGCCTCCCAGCAGCCTGGAGAAGATGAGAGGGCTTTTCCTCTCCCCCCTCCGCCGCGGCCGGAGGAGGGGCAGGGTGACAGACACGGAGCCTCCCTCCCACAGCGGCACTGGCAGAGGCCGGGGGGGCCCATCAGGGTCCCCAAGCCGGGCCTCGCCCGCCCAGCGCGGCGAGCGGTAACAGGACATACCCCTGAGTGGGCCCCGCGGCGGCGCCGCGCCCGCAGCACTCACCGGGCCCCGCTGGGTGGTGACGGTGGTCGCCATG
>WBNO01000761.1:36186-98112 GCA_013400575.1 Peucedramus taeniatus
TCGCCCGGGGCGTCCCGCGAGCTGTGCGGGGCCGCGGGGCTCTCCCCGGCCCCCTCCGCCAGCCGTGGGGGCCGTGTGGGAAGGGGAACGACTCACTGCCTGGCCTGGCCCCAGTGGCTTCCCAGAGCTTGCTGATCAAGCGCAGCCCTTTCCGGGAGAACAAAAGCGGCTTTAATATTCATCCAAGTGCTGCTTCGGGAGATAAAATCTGATTATTTCAAAGCCTATTTAAATAACATAACTGCTTCCCGTTGTTAGGGCTGTTTCCTGTTGTCAGGATCTGCTGCACAATTTTAGCCCTTAATTAAAATTCTAGCTTGGATTTCGGCAGCTGGAAATAGAACAGTGCAATTAGGAACGCTCCAAATATAGCACCAGCTTTTTTTTTTTTTTTTCCCCTCCCCTCTCCTATAGCTTTTTCTTGCAGTGGGAACTGCAAGCCTCATCTTTTTTACTTTATAGAATCATAGAATGTTGTGGTATTGAAATGAGCCTTAAAGATCATCCAGTTCCGACCCTCCTGGCATAGCACAGTCACCTCCCACTAGACCAAGGTGCTCAGAGCTCCATCCAGCCTGGCCTTGAGCTCTGCCAGGGATGGGACATCCACAGCTTCTCTGGGCACCCTGTTCCAGTGTCCTACAGCAAAGAATTTCTTACTGATACCTACGGTAAATTTCCACTCTTCCAATTTGTACGCATTACTTCTTGTCCTGTTACTACAGCTCCTTACAAGGAGTCCCTCTCCAACTTCCCTGTAGACTCCCTTCAGATACCAGAATGTTGCTGTTAGATCTCCTCACAACATTTTCTTCCTCAGGCTGAGCAGCCTCCACTTTCTAAACCTGTCTTTGTAGGGCAGGTGCTTCAGTCCCCTTATGAATTTCATGACCCTTCTCTTAACTTGCTCCAACAGTTCCATGTCCTTCTTATGCTGGGGGCACCAGAGGTGTGTGCAGTGCTCCAGGTGGGGGTCTCAAAAGAGTGGAGTAAAGGGTGAGAATCAATTACTCACCCTGCTGGTCATATTCCTTTTGATGTGGCCCAGGACACAGTTGGCTTTGCACACACTCCTGGCTCATGTTCAGTTTGTTGGCAACCATCACCCCCAAGTCTTCCTCTGCGGGTAGAAAGTCTTGACATTATTACAACATTACAGTCTTGCCATCATAAGGGCAGGATGGAAGGAAAAGAGTGTTAACAAGCTTCATTGGTATTCTTACACCTATAACCACACAAGCTACAAAATTAGTTTGGGGTGAGTCATGAGCAGTTACAGTTTTACTCACCAGGAATTTCATTCCAAGACCTTATCTAGTTGCAATAATTTCAAAGAGATCAGACAGAACCCATTATTACCTCTATGAAATTTGTATCAACAGAAAAAAATAATATTAACTCAGAAATTCTTGAGATTTGCTTTCCCCATACAGAGATGTGCAGTAACTAAAGCAAGCATTGTCCCTTCCTGACGGTGCTGCAAATTTCTAACTTCATTTTTTTATTTTCCTGTTTTATTATTGTTCTCAGGAATCCCGCATAGACTCTAATAACTTGCCTTTACGGACCGTTTTAAGCCATTCTAAGCATTTTTTTTGAAGGACTTCTTGTTAAACAAGCTTCCCCCGGTCCCTGAAGCGGTGCCTGCAGGTGGCCGGCAAGAGGCGCGGCAGTGGCGGCACCGCCACCTGGCGCACGTCTCCGGAACGACAGGCGGCGTCCGACCGAGGGCGAGCGGGGCGGCTTCCTCGGGGACCGCGGCGAACAGGCGGGCAAACACCGGCCACAGCGCGTCTGGTGTCGGCGTAGTAATTAAAGCGGGAATGTAAGCCGTGGGAAAGGTGAGAGAACAAAAGTCATAAAACCCTCCTATTTGCAACATATGGGCATCGTTAAGAAAAGGTTGAACGGTAATCAAAGAAGCTGTAATGACAATAAATTGCGTTTATCTTGTAATAAACATTTAGACATCAGTTTCTCCTGTATCATTCTTTCATTCTCATTTCGAGTCTCTTCTCTGTTCCCAGTTCTTCATCTACCCTTCAGATTTGTGATAGGCCCATTTGCCTCTTTTTATGAATTTTTAATAGCTTAGTATCTCTGAAGACATTCTGTAAAAAATGATTAAACCCAGACAGCTGGTTGTAGATGTGTGGAAGCAAACAAATATGCATCCACATAGTGGGATTGTTTGAAAGTTATCAAACAGACATTTCTCCCTAGGCTGGCTCCAAAATGTGAAAGTGTAGATAGCACCTAAGCTTTTCTTCATAAAATCAGAAACCACTGTCTCAGGGTGGCAGAGGAGAAGAGTAATGCACATGATGCTGGCGTCACTGAGGAACAGTTGCAGCAGAATTCCTGCCAAATTAATTCTGTGCTTGTTCAGAAACCCAGAAGGGACACTTCAAAAGCTGAGGAGTCTGATGCTACAGGGAAAGTGAGGGAACACAAAGCTCAGGTGGATAATGTCCAACTTTCATTACGTGTTTATTTAGCCCTCAGCATTTGGGTCTGACTCTGAAACCTGTCAGATGTCACTTTAAACATGTAAATGGCAGCAGTTAGTGTGGTGAGAGAACTACAGTTGTACCTCTGTGAAAACAGCGCACTCTTAAGAAGGTCAGGCCTCCCAGTGTTTTGGGTAAGGTACCTATTGGAATCCTTCAGTTAGGAAGTAAACTTCAAACTGCTTGTTACTTCATCTCTTCCCCAGGGAAAGCTCACAAGTGAGTTGAGTTTTATGCCATTTTGAGTATCTAGCTTGATACGGGGGGAGTCTCCAAAGTAATTTAACCCCATTGGTTTATTGTGGCTTACAAACACAGTGAAGTCACAAGAAGGTTTTAAAATTTACTCTTAGCTGTGCAAAAGCTGGTGCGTAAAAGCAGAGTAATAAATCAGAGTTGAGATTTGTCTTTTTCAGAAATATTCACCTGGCCCTGCAGAGGATCTCACAGTGAACTAGCAAAGCAGGTTTTGGGTTAAGTTTTGTAGGTATTAAGAACATACAAGAGTACTGTGGGATGGTCTGCATTACTTCCACTACTGGCTTGGATCTCAGGCAGTATCAGCCCTTTTTTGCCGTGTCCCTGTAGGACTTCAGATGCCACACAGAGGGACAGTTCTGTTGCTGGGGAAGAAACATATTTTGTGAAATGCAGAGCCCAATTCCACCATCATTTCATACACAGTCTTGCCAAGTTGCTTGAAGTTAATTGTGGGTAGGGGTGACAGTGGAGAAGGCCAAAGGGATCCACTGCTTTGTGGATCCAACCCATACCAAAGTGCAAGTGCAGAAAAAGGAAAGGGATGTCTCAGGTTTACAGCTATAGAAAGTCCCTTGGAGTCCTGGTGTGCTGAGCACAGCTTGTTGGGATGTTTGCAGGCTTACATGGGGGCTGGACACAGTACCTAACACAGAACTAGAGATTGCAACACTAATCTTTTGTTCATGGTGCCAGATCAAGTTTGGCAATGTACAACTGAGCTGAAACAGGAACATGGAAATCCCAGATGGTGTTCAGACTGGCTGTAACAAACAATAATTTCCACTTCAATAGTATACAAGGTACTCACAGTGCATTGCAAAGTTTAATTAATCCTCACCGTCCAGTTGGGATGCAGAAGAATTACATCCCCCATCATGGAGGAAAGATCTCTCTAGCATGAAACACGGCAACACTGGAGCAGCACACAACAACATTAGCCAGGAATTTCAGTCAGGATAGATCCTGCACTGAGACTAGAAGAGAATAAATTGAAGAGCGAAACAAATACAGACTGAAGATCAAAATCAGCACTGCCTCCCTCCCAACACCGCCCCATGAAGCAGAGCTGTTAAACAGCAGGCAGCTTACCACCCTCAAAAGTACTGCAGAATTTCATACTCCAGTGTTAGAGCTGCTGATTGAGCCAGACGAGTATTGGCAAAAGCGTTGTTGGAGCAATTGTGTGGGATTCTAGCAGCAAAGCCAAGAGCACTGCCGGGCAGCTAATAAGTGGCTATTCTTCAGTCACGCTGCACTCAAAATAGCTTTCCAGCAGAGGAAAAGTAAATTCTATTGGCTCCAACACCTGGTTGAGCAACTTAATAAGGACAAAATTGAAAGTTAGAGCTGAATCATTACTTATAACTACATCTTCATCACACAGTTCATTCCAAAACAGGAGTTGTTTCATTTCAAATCAGGTTTGTGCAAGGCTTTTCCGTAGGTTCATTCAGCACAGAGGTGAGGAGAAGATTCTTTGAAAATCATTTCAGACACCAGCTGCTTCAGAGGAGGAGAGCAATATACAACCATAAAAAGACTTTCTCCTTTTTCTCCAGTTCTGCCATACTTTTCCCAAATTGTATTTTTTAAATGTACTTTTAATGCACCAGGGAAATTGTAGCAGTGCAAAACTGTATTTAGTGTTATTTTGGTAACGTGTCCATTTCCAGACAGCATTTCAAAATATATGAGCAAACAGTTAGAAGTGCAAAATATCGCTGTCCTCTGCACAGCAGACACAGAAAACCACTTGTTCCTCTTATTGGAATTGCCTTTTATATATTTGAAAGCTGCTAATGTTTTACCTCTTAGATTTCTTCTCTCTGAAGTTCAGCTATTCAGAGGAATGTCAGATTAAACCTATCCTAATTCCTTCAGCCTTTTCTAAGTATACCTTTCTGAAGCCTGATAATTATTGATGTATTCCTCTGTTTTTTTCCCAGTAGGACCATACCTTCCATGAAATGTCCAAAATTGGCTGTGTCTCATCCCAGCTCAGATGTCCAGCTCTCTACAGACTGCTTCATGGAGAGCTGAAGAATTGCTAAATGTTTTGTAGATGATAATATGGACTATAAATTGCAATAATGGTTTGCCTTTTTTTGCAGTAAAATAACATTGTAAACATCCAAATCTCTTTCTGACATGCGATTATTTAACTTTTTCCTCCTCATCTTATATTTCTTCAGTTCATTATTCTTGTCTAGGTGTGATGACCTGTTTGTTTTTATTGAGTTGCATCCTCTCAACTGCTCTTGTTGTTATACAATGTATACCTGTTATGTTTGATTGGAAAAAATACCTACCTGCAGTAACTGGTAATAAAGCAATGTGTTTGTTGGTTTGCTTAAAAACAAGCTGCTCTCTTATCCAGAGATAAGTCTAGCAAATGAAATTTTCACATCTTTTTTATTTAATCAGATTATCCTTTTTAAATCTAGATTATTTTTCAAACAGGAGGATTCCCTGCTGCCTCATTTAAAAAATACAGATGTTAGAAATCATTGTTTGAAAAAAAAAGACTAAAGCAATGTAGATTTTGGCATTCTAGTCTCACTACAGGAGGACTTGCAGCATTCCCAGTTACGATATCCTTATTTGTACCTAGTACCATGCCAGGCTGTGAATAGATGTCATAGGCATCCTGTTCATGTGCGGTACAAATTTCCATGTATTTATTTCACTTATTTTGTTCTCCTCTCAGAAAATAAAATAAATACATAGAAAAATGAAGGGATTGGTTTTGTCGGCTCACCAAATTTCTCCTCACCAAAATATAAATTAAGACATAGAAGGGAAGAAACAATGAAAAATAAGAGGAAATGACAGAAGAAGTGACAACCTCCTTCAAATGGTAATGATGTTGTTTTAGAGTAATTCTAGCAAGCCAAATTTTTTTCAGATACCTTCCAAATCATAGTAAATTTGTTCATGTATTTCCTGTTTGATGTAATATTTTGTGTAGGCACAAGTAGTACAAATTTCTTTATTCTTAAGTAGTGAATTTCTGGCCAGGAATTCTTTAATTCCCACTCCATCCCCAGGCAAGCAAATATTGTTTTTCTGCTTACACAAGTTTATAGAAACTTAGAAATATTATTACAGAAATCTTTACTCATATTTCTAGCAAAGCATAATTTTTCTCCTTTGTAATTTATCTGCTTTGTTGATTCTCCATGATCACATCATATACATGCAGATCAATGTGCTTTCTCCTCTTTCCAACTGATATTTTTTACAGAAGAGGCACCAATTTTCTGTGTGTAAAAGGATTTCTGCATGTTAAATGACATACTTTCTCCTAGCGGGTATTTCAGTTTTATAGATACTAGTTTTTATAATTAACAGTGAATATTATGAGGACTCTACAGTAACAGTGGCTTTCAGTAGTTATATTTAGTAGGTTCTTTCCCTGCTTGGCTCTTCCCCTATGTCTTTGTATTTGGTGCCTAACTGCCTGCAAGGAAATCATTATTTTCTGTTAGATGTTTAATCACAAACCTTGCAAGGAAATCTGCTGTTTTCCAAACAATGCAGAACTAACTTCGTTACCACATTGACACGATAGATACATTTCCCAGCCCTAAAGTCCCATCTTCTTAAAAGTCTGTAGCCTATGTTCCCTTCGGAAAAGACTATTTTCAAATAATTCAGTAGTCTGCTTTACTGTTTCCATCTTTCCTTCAGAGTATTTCTTGCTGAACGTGACAGGTTGCAGGGCACAGGGCAAGTTGCACAGAACTACACTCGGTGCCTGCAGTGAGATTTTTATATGTACTGGCTCTGGTTTCTGTGTGGTCAGATCCTCAGCCTCCTCTGAAGTCAGCACAGATGTACAAAGAAGGTCTGGAGCTCTGTCCAGGGAGGAACAGCAGTTTTGCTTCTCTGCAGAGCTGCCTTGGCTCAGGGAAGTCAATAGGAGCTGCAGGAGTGCAGCACCTCTAAAAATGCTGCACATTCAGCAGCTTTTTACCTTGTTTCTTTCCAACAACTTCAAAGTTGTTATGGTACTAGAAACAGTGCTGAGGTAAAGCAATTAGATACTGAGTCAGCTTGAGCATTCTCAAACATCAGGACTGGACGAGTCAACACCTGTAGCTAAATATTTCAAGCATTTCCCAACTCCTTCTTCTGTTCACTGATTATTAGGTGTCACCATATAAAGTCTCACCTTAGTGTTCAGTCATATTAGTATGTGACTGAAGAGGAAATTAATTTCTCCCTGGAAGGGACACTTCTAATGAGGTATTTTTTTTTAAAGCTAATTGCTTTAAACACAAGAGAAATAGGCATCTTCTTAGACTTACTGAAGATCTAAGTTTAGTTTCTATAGGCTCTATGATCTCAGTAAATGGTTTTATCTCTCTGCGCTACCTCTCCCCTCCCAAGCAAGGCAACATTAATGCACCTGTTGAGAGTTACAATTCTGCATGCTCAAGGGCAGAGTAATCTGTGACCATGGACAGTGTTTAGCACAAAAGGTCCTTTTGGTCAAGGTCTTCACTTACTGCAACATGTAATATGCATACTGTATATGCAGTGAATTGCTGCTCTAAGTGTGGCTTTAAGCAAAGTTCTAATAAACTGTAAAGAAGGCAAAAGTTTGTAAGATACACAGATATAACAGAGCTGTGTAACACATATGCTCACATACCTGTTTCAAGTCACTTTTTGCTTGGCTTCCCTTCTGCTGCTTATAGCATCATGTAGCACTTCCTGGCACATATTGGTTCCTTCAACACTAAGGAAGTGTCACCTGACTTTAATTATAGAGATTTCCCCTGCAGGAATCCAGCCCTACAGATATATTCAGAACACAAAAAAATGTGCGAATTAAAAATACAATTTTGCTTTTTTATGTGATAACCAAGCACATAATTTCATTTCCTTTAGTTTTTTCCTAAAATAAAGATAGGGAAGACAGAAGCATCATAGGATTATCTGAGACTTCATACATCATTCATAAAATCTGCCAATTGTAGAAAGAACTGCATATGTAGAAAGTGCTGCATATGTGATTTTTCTTCATTCTTGTTCTTTATCCATGGTTTACTAGAAAAACCCTTATTTTACTATGACCTGTAAATACTGGTACTGAAGTAGTTCTTCAAAATAAGAGAAAGATTTGTTTTCTCTCTCTGCAGAATTCACCAAACAGTTACACATTATGTGAAGTAACAATTTTATGTTGTATAATACATTTGCAAGCCCTAATACTTCTCTTGGCTCCTACAGAAGCCTCTGAAGTTTTATGTAAGCCCCCTCAGGTTTCATGTGTATTATGGATACAGGACAGTGGATGAAGCTAGTTGGGAAGATCTGTTAAAAAAATGAGGGTGACAAAGGCATCTACCCCACTTTAGAGTAACCTTCTGTGACTCTTCTCAGGGTGTATTTCTGGAACCCCATCTTTGTGACCATTTCTCCTTTTTAACTTTGACCCTACCGTACCTTTGTTTTTCTTGTAGCTTTCCCTGTAGCACTGGGCAACAAGAATTAGGTAGCATGAGGGTGGTGTTGCACAGGTGCTGTTGTCAATGAGTAACAGGTAGTACAGTTCTACAGGTAGTACAGACTACCTGGGCACAAATGCCTCTGTACAGGCAATTCACATCTCAGTATTCATATTATCTGATAACAATAGTACTTAAAGTCTCTATTTAGATTGGGTTCTAATTGTACTAATCTAATCTAATAATTTTCTCTGATTAAACCATTTTTATGTCTACATAAACTGTTCTGACTGATGTTGTTGATCCAGAGTGAGAGATTTCTACCCTCAGCCTTTGTCACAACTCCTTTTTGCCCCCTCCACTTTGTTCTTTCAACATTTACCTTATCATTCTCTCCTTCAGTTCTGTAAAATTTTACTAGTTTAATGCAAACAAACAAACAAATGCTCTCAAGTATGAAAATAAACACACCATTTAATGTTACTGCCTCGTTATTCAGTTGGGGAACCAAGATATGGGGAGGTTAAGTGACTTGCCAGAGGAAACGGAGGAAGGACACAGAAAATTTAGCTCCTCTGAGTCACAGTTCAGCACCTCAAATTCTTTATTCTGACTTCATCTTACCTCTGAGTGTTGCCCAATTTCTTTATGCTCAAACTTCCCTTATCTAAACTGTATTTCTTCTGATTTCAAAGGGTGGCTTGTCACACAGGACAGGCATGGAAGAGATTAAGGAGTTGTTCTAGCCTTTTCATCTCTGGAATTTTTCTCCACTGCCTCTGCTATAAGCTACAGTGGAAATGATGCGCTGAAATCACAACTTTCCCTTCACCATCTCAGAATGTTTTTCCCTCTATCGTATTTGTTCTGTGAACTGTTTGTTTGCCAGCTTCTTTGCAAGCACTGTCTGCCTGCTTTGTGTGTAAATGTCAGGGATAACTTGAAGGTTCAGCATGATTACCAGTTGGCCAGATGCCATGTTGGTCTTTAGGATTTAACTTTTCATCCACAGAAATGACATGCATTTATTTATTTGTAGTTTAAAAGTTCCACTGGCTATTGTCTCTAGATGCACAAACAAAAGCTTTTAGCCAAATGGAAATATGCACTGCCTGAATTAATGTCCACTAATGAAAGCCCTTCTTGACCAGCCTAAACTAACATACCCTCCCACATCTTTAAGTTCCTCCATGCTCTTTCTCAAGTCTGGAGAAAAGATATACTCTGCAATCTGCAGTGTGATCTGTAAGTGAAAAAACTTAGAAGCTGACAATCTAGAAGGGAAGTGGATTCCAGGATTCTGGATGAAGCAGTGTACATTGCCCACTTTCAGTCAGATTAGCACAAACTGCATTTTTTTTGCCTCCTTTGCCTGAAGCAGTGAGTTCACTTTTGGGTTTTTACTACATGCAGCTATCTACTATAAAATATATTCACACTTAATAATCTAATTTTAAAAAAACTTTAAAAAGTTAACTTGATTTCCAAAACCAACCTACATGAACTCATGTATTAATGCACAGAAGGGATGGCATAGTTTCACCCGGGTAGGCAGCTGAGCAACACACAGCTGCTTGTTCTTTTCTGCCATAGTAAGGGTAGAATCAGAAGGGTAGAAGTGGGAAAACTTGTGCCTTGAGATAAAGGGCATTTAGCTTTTTTTTAAAAGACGATGGGGGGAAGAAGTACAGACAACAAAGAGGGGGAAAAAAACCCACGATAAACAAAACAAAATAAAAAAAATGATGCAGAAGAAAACCCTTGCTCAGCTCCAACTGATGCCCAGCCCTGAGAAATGGCAGCTCATGCCAGCTTCCATCCCTCCCTCCCAGTTTTATTGCTGAGCATGGCCTCATGAGGTGTTAGATATCCCTTGCATCAGTTAGGGTCAGCTGTCCCAGCTGTGCCCCTTCCCAATTTCTTGTGCACCCCCAGCCTCGTTGCTGATGAGGAAGTGTGAGAAGCAGAAAAGGCCTTGACACTGTATAAGCACTGCTCAGTGATAATGAAAACTTCCCTGTTTTAATTGAAAATCTAAAATATAACATCACATGAGATATTTTAAAAAATTGAACTCTATCATAGTCAGAACCTGTGCAAGGGAAAACTACTAAATGTGGACAGCTCTGCAGTAGCAATAGCAATAGTTGATTTTTAAAGCTGAAGTATGGATAAGGATTTGCATCAGTATAGCAAATATATTGCCACTAAACATAGTGGAATATTGTTACTGATAAAATAGTAACAGGAAAGTCCAAAGCAAACTGTTACTATCAGCAAACCTTTGAGATATTCCAAATGTAATGGAAGACAATTTGTGTTTTAAGCAAAGAGAGAGTCTCCAGAAGCTTGGCTTCAGTGTGCTTATGCAATAAGGGGACAAATGCCCAGGATCTGTTCTTATCACTACTGCCAAAACTGCATCTTTCTCAGCTAATTCTTATAGTTGTCCTTTTGCTTGCAGAATCCAATTCCTCTGAAATTCCCTGAGCTTGTAAAGTTCTTCTAATATGTTCCTTAACTGGCAGGCTCCGAGTTTTTCTTGCTCATACACTTTCTCTTTCAACCCCAGTGATTTGCAAGCATTCCAAATGTCTCAAATCTTCAAACCTATTTCTTGCTTCTAATATATTTATCTTTTGCTACATTTTATTATCTTAGTATGGAAAAATATGGCAGGACATTTCCCTGATCTCTCCTTCAGCTGTTCATTGATTTAATCCAAATTTTTACTCCACAGTTCTAATTGTTTGATTTGTTTTCTTTGTTTTCCAGTGTGTCCCTGGCATCATCCACTTCTATGTGTAGGTCTTCTAATGACGTCCTCAAACAGTTTGTGCTGGCCTGCAGTTGCCCAAACTCATCCTTCAAATCTTCGCCTTCTTTCCGTGAATTCCAATTTCCAATATCCAGCTTTGCTACTGTTTCTCAGAGGTGCCATCTTTTATTTTGTAATTTTTTGTTTTTGAAAGACAATTTATTAACCAGAGAGGTTTTTATGTTAGGGGAAGAAAGCATGGTCAAGGTAGCAGAACACTGCTGTGCTCTGATAGCCTCCACCCTGTCCAAGTATGACGTAGTATGGATGTCCATTGTTCCAAACTTTCTGCTCCTGCCGTTGCTTGCAAGATGTTGTGGAAAAAAATTATCAGAAGGTGTTTTAAGAAAATTAAGAGCTATGGGGTAAAACTACTTCATTAGAAATCAGTTGAGAGTTAAACAGTGCACAGAAGTATAGTATTTTTCAAAACAGGAAAGTGTTTAATGGAGTGGTAAAAGGCACCAGGTAGGACTGATGCTTTTGGTATGTTTACTGAATGAATATTCGGAGGGCTGTTATCAACAGTGAACTGACTCCATTTTTAGATGACATAGCATTCTGTATGTTAGAGCAATTGCAGCTGAATTGTACATTAGATTCTTAGATAACAGTAGCCATTTAGGAGACAAACGTGAAAATCATGGTGCATAGATCGATAAAACAGCAATCCCCATAACATTTGCAGCAGCAAGGAGAATTCATACTGCATTAAAAAAAATGTTAGAGTGAACAAAGACCTAGTGGGGTGACCTTGCAGCAGAGCTCCTCTAGTCCTCTCTCCTTGGCTCTCCCATCCATCTTCTGCTGCTATCCATGGCAATTCTTGTCCTTGGTTTTTCTCCAGCCTGAGCCTGTGGTTGTGTACCCTAGGTGGGCAGTGTATTCTTTCTATGGCTCTACTGTATTTTCAAGGTAAGAAGCAGCTTAGGATCCTATCATGGTGCCTTTCATCACTCTGTGTTAAATACTTACCTCTTTTGAAAGTGATATATTTTTGTGCGCTGTTTAACTCTCAGCTAATTTCTAATGAAGCAATGTAACCCGAGTGTATAATAGCTGTATACAGTACTGTCATTGCTATTCTCACACTAATCCCATCATCACATACTACAATACCAAGACAAGCAGAGCAGGCTGTGTAGGGCTGTCTACCCTATTCTCCAGTGGAGATCTGTGGCACCTTTAGAGCATCCATGTGTTGGAATAATGAATGAGGTTTCCAAGTCCAGCTCATCAGTCTTCAAAGTTTCTTCAGTGTGTCTGTCAGCAATTCTTTTGCTTTGCTAATCAGTGTCCTTTCTGGGGCAGAGTCCACAGCTTCCATTAGACTGGCACACTCCCACGCCAAATCCTCACTGTGGTGTGTCGTGACTCTCCCAGCACTCAAATTCCTGCTTCAGTGACTTGTAACAGGCTAAGCACATCCCACACCAAATGTCTCACTCCTCATTCTCAATGTCTGGAGTACATGCCTTGTCCATAGAAGCAAAGACAGACATTCATTAAATGGAGCCTGGGTAGTAGAGGAGGATTTTATTCAGTTGCAATATATACATTTTTGTCTGAATGAATGTAGGTGAGCTGTATTAATGCAAAGCTTTTTTTTTTCCCCCCTCTCTTTTCTTCCGCTTTTTGGCAGTGTGTCTCCCCATCGTTTGAAACCAATTAGCAGGTGGATGGCACTGCAGAACCAGCAACTTTCCAAAGGATCTTCCCTGTCTCTGCTGATTCTCCTTCACTACTGTTACATAATCCTCTCCTTCTGGATGAGTTAGTCTTCCATTTTCTGCTGTTCTAGCATGAAATTACAAAGCCCCATACTGCAAATTAGATTTCAGTAGGGATATCAAGTGTATCAAGAATGGTAATTCCAAATGGCCTCAAAAAGTACCCTTTTTAAATGTCTCTTGAATGGAAGCATCCACTAATATTGTAGGAAAAACAGGGAGAAAAGGCAACAGGAGCAAGAAAGTGATATATTTTGCATTGCAAAGCTGGAGCTTGTTAGCATCATTTTCAGTGTGCAAAGTCCTTATTGTTTCAATAAGACTGGGACATGCTGCAGCCCTGCGCGTGGAGTGACTCACTCCTAGTCAAATATCTCTGAACAATGTCCCTTTAAACCTCACTTCTCTAAGAAGCAAAAAGGGTGTAGGAAGAAGGAAGGAAATTTGCAAATATGCCATGAATTTCTAGAGATGGGAAACCTTGTTAGAATACATGAGATTATGGTCCAGCTTTTAACCCATCCAGGGTTTGTTCATCATAGCTGACCTTCACTCAGCAGCACTCCACCAGCTGCACAAAACCCTAGAGAGACCAAGGAAAGTGATGGTCACTGGAAAACCCTGCTGATGGGTTTCTACCCTCAGTGGCTTCAGGCCGCCTCTTGAGGACTCCACGTGGCAGTTTCAGAAGTGCAGCCTCCCTGCCTGTGAGCCTGTATATTGATGCAGGAGAGAAAGACAAACTCCTGTAGAAAGTAATGGAGGAATATCACAATTTAAAGAGGAAAAGTTCAGCCTTCAGAACTGAAAGAAGGTGCTCATTGGACCACTGTGGTTTATCATAAAACTGGAGAAGAAGCATTTACATTCAACATCATTTAGTCTAATGGTATTACTGGAAAATAAGTAAAAAATTCTAATTCTGTATTTGAAAGGAACTTGGAAAGCCAGAGAGTTATACCACAGCTAAACTGGACCTACTGTATTTAAGGAAGTATTCAGGAAGTTTGGAGAGGGGATAAGTAAAAGGCAGCAAATAAAAATGCCATGTTGAATAACACGGAAATGCTCTATAACAGCAGAAATCAGAAAGTTATCATGTATTTTAAACTCATTCCTTATTCAACAGAATGATTGTTTATATCAAAAGGAAGTTGTCAAAGGAAGGAAATGAAAATTTGGCCCCAACTTAATTTCATGCTCCCTTTGCTTTGGACTGCTAAGCACCAAATTAACTTTGTGCTAATCAAGAGGTTACAAAACATTATAGAGATGGATGATTTCTGCTGATTACGGTAAAAAAAAATTATCTGCACATTTAGACAATACAGCAATGCATTTCTCCTAAAATAATTAGTTTTACAGTATTTAAAACTTTTCATGCACAAAAGTGGAAAGCCTTGAGAAGCCTTTTTTTCTTTTCTCTTTTCAGACCCCTGTCTTCCCTATCCCTCTCTTCAGTGCTTCTCCACTTCCATTCACAAAACAACAGGAGAGAGAGTCAAACAGAAAATCATGTTGCTCTGCTTTCCCTTTTATTATATTCCATACTTGACTCAAGAAATCAGGAAGCAATTAAAAGCTTCTGTTTCAACTGCCCACCCTGTTCAAAGTCTTCCTATCATTTTGTTTGCCTGAAATTTTACTTTTTTAACAGCTTGCCATTGTGATTTAATGTGTGTGTGTACTTACAGGCCTTTCTGTGCCCTTGTTCTTTCAGTCAAGTAATATTACAAAATGACTTTTCATTTTTAGTAGGGTTCAATCATTTCTCTAATAAACATGTCCTTCAACAAAATTCTCAACCTTAATGCTTCTCAAATGTTTTTAACGATTTCTAATTTACTGACATTTTCCCCAAGCCCCTCATCAATTTAACTATTCAAATTGCTAACACTGTTAATAATCCCTCAGTCTCCAGCAGACCCACTGCAGACCTTGAAATCCCTCTGCTGCCTCTGCAGACAAGAACACATCTGGATGTGCATCCATACCATGCCGGATCAGAGTATTTATTAGCCTGGCAGCAGAGTCTCATCACCACGCAGTATAATGATTAACAGCTTCATTCTCACCATCGCTATCCAGAAGGGCCTCTCACGGGGTCATTTCCTGCCCTTGCTTCTGTCTTACAGTGGGATAATTTCACTTACTTCAGAGCAGGTGAAGCAGCAGAAGCACAAGGGTCTGTATTGCTAAGAGTTCATGGGGAAGATTTTGAGAAACATTTGGAGCTGCATGCCAAATTGCCTCCTGATTTTCTTTGAAAAAATCCAGATGTCTGTACTTTGTGAAGGATTTGAAGGGGAAGCAGATGCAGGCTGACCCATCTTCAGACAAGAGCCTAAATTTTCAGAATGGCCCAACATATGCTGTACTAAGACATTTGGGCTGAAGATACTGAGATAAGCTATGCATGACCTTGCTGCACACCAGCTGAACTGCTCTTACCCTGTGCTATATAAAAAGCATTTGGAAATGCTCATCTGTAGGAGGCAGTTCAGGCCCTGGAGTGTTTTGACTTCCAACTTCCTAGACAAAGCTCCCATGCAGTGGCAGCTTGTTAAGTGGCTCACCTCAAAATTTCCTGGACAGAAGTGCTCCTATCCATGGTGGTACACATGCAGCTAGCAAAGTCACATGTGACAGTTCCCTAAAAGAGAACTTCCTGCTTGTGCATGCAGAACAAAGAGATGAACTGTCTCTGTTGACACTGCCTCAGTCAATGAAAATAACCAAATTTGGACAGGAAATGAACGGTCTGCAGCAGATAGCCAGGAGAGAGGCTGTAAAGCAACAGTGCTTCAAGGGGAAAACCCTGCAGAAGCACAGCTCTCTAATTAGAGCACAGTAATTAGAGCATAAATCTTTACCTGGTAAAGATTTCTAGAGCCAATGTCTTTAACCACAAATTTCTAGGTAACCAAGCTACTTAAACCTTCTGGGTCTTGGTTTTCTTGTTTGTGAATTTATGGTTGAGATAACCATCCCTGGGCGATGTAATTAGCTTGGGTTTACAAAATGCTTTGTGATACTGTGAGGGATGTTACTGGCTGCATGCAGAGAGTGATTTTTCAATGGGATAGCATATGTGTGATTTTCAGCCTGTCTTGACAATTGTGTGTTCCATAACACTGGGGTATTAAAAATTTCTGAGCAGCTTGAGTGATGGTCCCAATGCCTTTGGAATTGTGGATAACTGTGAAAAGTTGTCCACTGAAAACAGAAGTCTGCCTCTCTGAAAAGTATTTGCTTCTTGAAAAACAATTTTGCTTCCATGAAAAACAAGATTAGAAACGAATCTAGGAAAATAATTGCAGAATGAAATGTCAGTTCTCTACTCAAGTAGCATCTTGAGGAAAATAAAAAATATTATTTTGTAGCACTGATAACTTTCTATGAGGACTACAAAGTTCATAGAATCATAGAATCATAGAATATGGTGAGTTGGAAGGGATCCATCAGGATCATGGAGTCCAACTCCTGGTCCTGCTCAGAACACCCCAAGAGTCACACCACATGCCTGAGAGCAGTGTCCAAACTGTTCTTTAACTCTGTCAGGCTGGTGCTGTGACCACTTCCCTGGGGAGCCTGTTCTAATACCCAAACACCCTCTGGGTGAAAAAAAATTATAAGGAAGCAGTCAACATAAGAAATGAGCCTGCATTAGAAAACATAAGACCAGGGTTTAAAGCTCTTGATGTTGCCATTGCATTAGCATAAAATCTTTATTTGTAACCCTTACTTTGCCAACAGAAAGGAAAAGAGAAAAGTCACATTCTCTGCAACTACATGTTGACCACAATCAGAGTGTTTCTCAAAGACATGAAGGAACAAAATCATAGAATCATTTGGGTTGGAAAAGACACTTGAAATTAGCAAGTTTACACATAATCCTCACACTGTCAAGTTCACCACTAAACTGTGTCCCTACACCCCACATGTACACATCTTTTACATGCCTTCAGGGATGGTGACTCCACCACTTTGCTGGGCAGCCTGTTCCAATGCCTGATCACCCTTCCAGTGAAGAAATTTTTCCTGATGTCCAATCTGAACTTTCCCTGGCACAACCTGAGGACAGTTTCTCTTGTCCTATCACTTGCTACTAGTTGCTTCCTATCTCTTGGGACCAACCTCACTACAATCCCCTTTCATGCAGTTGTAGAGAGCAATAAGGTCCTCCCTGAGCCACCTTTTCTCCAGGTTAAACAGCCTCAGCTCTCTCAGCCTCTCCTCATAGGACTTGCGCTCCGACCCTGTCTCCTTGTGCCCTGTTGTCCTTCTCCAGACATACTCCAGCACCTCAATGGCTTTCTTGAAGTGAGGAGCCCATCACTGGCCATAGGTCCTGAGCTACCACCTCAGCAGTGCCTAGTACAGGGGGACAATCACTGACCTATCCTGGCACCAAGGTTAGGCTGATAGGCCTGTAGCTCTGTGGATCCTTCTTCTGGCCCCTTTTGTAGATGGGCATCGCATTTGCTAACCTTCAGTCAACTGAGACCTCCCCAGTTAGCCAGGACAGCTGACAAATGATTGAATGTGGATTGGTGAGCACTTCTACCAGCTCCCTCAGTACAACAGATTTGTGTGTGTCTAAGTGGTGCAGCAAGTCACTGACCCTTTCCTCTTGCATTATTGGGTCTTCATTCTTTTCCCTGACTCCAAGATACTCCAAGAACAACTGGTCATATTATTAAAAACTGAGGCAAAGGTGGTATTAAGTTCTTAGGCCACTGCCTTATCCTTTGTCTATGTGTTTCCCCCTGCATTCAATAAAGGATGGAGATTCTTCTTAGCCACCCTTTTGTTGTTAATGTATTTACAGAAACATTTTTGTTGTCATTTACTGCACTTGTCCAATTAATTTCTAGTTGAGCTCTGGGCCTTCTAATTCTTTCCCTGTATAACCTCGCAATATCCTTGTAGTCCTCCTGAGTTGCCCACCCCTTCTTACAAAGTTGATACACCTTTTCTTTCCTGTGTTCCAGCCTGGTTCATCTTAGGGCACATGGGGACAGCCTGCTCCTGTGTCTTTAGAATTTTCTTCTTGAAGAATGTTCAGTCTTCCTCACTCCTTTGCCCTTCAGTCTCCCAAGGGACTCCCAAGTAGGCTCCTAAACAGGCCAAAGTCTGCCCTCCAGAGGTCCAAAATTGCAGTTCTGCTGATGCCACTCCTTCCTTCTCTGGCAATCACAAATTCCCTCATTTTGTGATCACTATGCACAAGACAGGCTCAAACAATCACACGACCCACCAGCCCTTCTCTGTTCATAAACAGTATGGGGCACTATAGTATGTAAGCTACTCCATGAAAGGGGCAGAGCAGCTTACTTCTCTAAGAAACAAAGAGGAGATTGTCTGGTGCTCAGAAATTGGCCATGATGCATAAAGGCATTTAGGTGATTGAGTTGAGTGGGTTGCCCAAATGAATCTTAGTGTATGTATGTAGATAGATAGATCAATTGATCGATCCACATGCCTAACTGGGGGAGGTGGGTTTTTTAGAATTAGGAAGAGAAGGAAAGAGGAGATCTTATGACTACCTGCAATGCTATTCTGAAACTAGGGGACAAACCACCCCGTCAGATGGTAGTAAAAGGAAATGGGGACATTAGGTTACTGACTTCAGCCACTCAAGGTGTATTGGAAAGACTGGACCTCTGCCTTCCTTTTTCTGACAGCTATTCCTTGCAAATGCAGGGGAAGCATCCATTAATCTTCCTCTGTTTGATTTCTGTATTTCTGAAGAATTTTAACTAGACAAGTGGGGCCAGTTCACTTTCCCTTGCAAGGTATTTTCTCAATTGCTTTTTACCGTTGAGACCTTGTGCACTCAAGCTCTTTGCAATGTCTGCTTTAGAGCTCAAATCCTGACTCAGGAGCCCACATCTTAAAGCACAGTCCTCAATATTATGACTGGAAGCAGGAATTATCTATGACTTTTTAATTCTGTCTCTGGTCTATGCATGAAGCAGTTTCTCATTCTCATTCTCTTCATATCCCTTAAAATAACATTGTTTTTTCTGCCTGTAAAAGAAGGACTACTAAGAACAACTTTAAAAAGTAGACTCTGCCTTGATACTAACAATTAGAAGGGTTCTTGTAATGATTAGGCACCCTGAACGATAAACGTGCTATTTGCATGTGCCAGAAAAATAACTAAGAAATAGAGTATAGAATTCTGTAGAATCTCTCTCCCTGAGAAACCACTTTGATGATGTGAAACATTCTTGTGTAAACTTCAATGGAAAGAGAAAGAGAGCACCAGTTTTGTTGCATATGACAGAAGTGACAATGAGAACTTGAAGTTTAACAAGCCCAGTCTACACAGGAAACTGAAGTAATTCTAAATTAACGTAACTAATTAGCAGCCTGAGATAACTTAATTGCTATGCAGAACTTCCCAGTTTTAGTTAGCATTCTGTATTAACTACTATGTAACGATTAAGGCACCATACTCAGCACCAGCAACTTAATTATCGTTAGTATTGCTCCGGTCTCAAGCTTGAATGATGATGATTAATAAAACACAATTGTTTACATTGTAATTGTGGTATTTTAATTAAACTGAAAATGCACTTCATTTGCTTTTTGTCAGAGTGTTAATTTTTTAAATTAAGGTCAAATCTTTTTGTCAAGCCTTTTTCTAAATCCCTAATTGCAAGTTAGATAGACTGATTTCTTGCCATCTTAAGAAAACATTGTGACGGTTGATAACAAATGAGTCTGAGTAATAAAACAGCCTCAATGCTCTGGAGTTAGGTAATCCCAGTACTGATAAACAAAACCTTGATATGTGTCTTCCATGATTCTTAAGTAACTTCAGTGTATATAAGTCCCACTTAATTTTCTTTTAGAATTAGTCTTTGTAAGGGTCAGTTTTTTACATTATTACAATATTTTGAAGGTCCTGTTAAGACCAAAGAATTTACAGATGTACAAGATCAAGGGTGAGAGAAGAAGTGTTGGCTTACAAAAAATTAATGATCTGCTCATTGTTACCTAATATGTTACTGTCAGAGCCAGGAATAGAGTCGAGGCCTCCCAACTCTTATTTCTGTGCACTGATGCTAGATCACATTGCTCCTCCTGTTAGCAAGTTTAGAAATGTCAGTTTTGTGGAGAGGAAGAGGCTTAGTCTGTATTTTCACAACAGTGCTCCTGGCCTTAATAATAATTAAAGATTTTTAATACATTTTTGTAACTCTTCTGATTTCAAGGGGTTTCTTTCTGATTTACGTTAGTGTTAGATGGGTCAGGCCCAGAATTAATAGCTTTCCTCAGAATGTCTAAACACAGTAAGATTTGCTTTTACAGAGGAAGAGTGATTCCCCTGCCATTACCCAGAGAAATTTACTTTTTATTGCAGCAAGTTCTGCCCCAGTTTTTGCCCTCTGAGAGACTCTCAGCAATAGCCATTAGAAATGTTATAGGTAAGCTTCAGTTTCTTTTTATATAGCGAGAATTTAACTTAACTCAAAATGTCAATGTCTTTGCCTTGGGGGAGAATAGGAAGGAGAATTACCCAGTCTATTTCAGAGATTAGTCTTACTTGTGCTGGCTTTATTGTTGTATCTTCCAAGTTACAGGACTGGAAGCCCAGAGGTGAAATGGCTGAACAGTGGATCAAAAGCCAGGTTTTGGGAGCAGAGTGAGAGAGGATTTGTCAGGCAGACTGACTGAAAGCCATGGTAGACAGAAAATGAAGACTGGAAAGGATCCAGAGGGGAAAAATACCTCTCCATTTAGAAAAGAAACAGTTTATGGAAAGGAGGATGCTTATAGCTGGGCTGCTTAAAACAGAAGCAAGAAAATAGCAGACTTTGGAAGCTGAAGACCATATAGGAAGCAAACCTGGAAGGTGAGAAGGGGAAGAGAAGGAAAAGTTATAACTTCAGTGCCACTTAAATGTGATCTAATCTCTGGCCTGGGCAAACCCTGGGCAAACCTGCTCAGCCCAGCACAACAATGAAATGAGTGACTGCCAAGAAAGGGGAAACTGATTGTCTGTCTATAGCGATAATGCAGATATCTCTGGAGCTGTGCATTAAGCGCTTGATGGAACTTACACAGGTAAAGACACTCAGTCTATAGGGAAGAAAAGTCCATGTCTGCTCTGCAGATTTATAAATATGTACCCATCATTTCTAGGTTTTAGAAATGTCTAATAAAAAGCCCCACTGTAAAAAAAATTTTCCTCTTATGGGATAAGAATAGGTAACTAAGGCATAAAAAAGAAAAGCCACACAAAAACTGATGCAAAAGCAGATCAACAGCTAACTCAAAGAAGCCTTTTGTGAGAAAACTCATGAAAGCCTTCCCATCCACTTCAAGTTTCCCTTTTACATGGGAAAATCCTCATTTTTAAAGATGCAATTAACAATAATTATAGGGCTTTGTGCTCTTGTCATTTGATTCTTCTGCTGCCTTAGCTTCTGTGAAGCTGCTATGGTCTTGTATAAGCAAAAGAAGATACAAAGCCCCTACTCTAGGGATCACTTGCTTATTGTTTTTCCTGAAGATCTCTTAATATCTGGAGATTATTTTTCCGTTACTTAAGCAATTTTGTCTGAATTTCAAGACATTGTAATAATGAACAAGGTGAGGACCGGGGATTTCTAGGCATTAAGAGGAGTACTTTCATTTTGTCTTGAAGCAGACATATAAAGTTAGGGATGGCAGCTTGATTCCTGAAGCTATTGGAGGCTTTGGGAATGACAGTACTTGCCAATTTAGTGAGGAGTTGATTTACTGATAAACTGAACTGATTTACTACAGCTAAAGACTGGGCTCCATTCTATAGTGCTGTACAGCCATCACAGAAGTGTCCTCTGTGATGGCCTCATTAGCTTGGAAAGATCTCAGCTGAATTCTGCTGCTTAGATAAAACAGAAGGATGCTAAAGCTTTGCTCAGTCAGATTTATTATCAACATTCTCATCTGTATCTGGTGAGGTGAGTGACTTCTCCTCCAGCGGTAATCCTTCCCAGAGTAATCCCTACTCCTATCACTTCAAGATTACTTGGCTGCATTACACTTTATCTCAATGCCCCTGGGAAACTCAAGCTGAGGAACAATTCTATGACCAATTTTCAAAGCAGCATCATGACAAAATTATTATTACACCAATATTCCTGGGTCTGTAGCAGCTGCTACTAGGTTTCTAAATGGAGTTTAAAATGCTAGGATCAACCTGTAAATCCCTAAATTTATGGGATATAGTTCCCATAGGGACTGCCTCTTGATTCCTTTGAAACTGTCCTGGCTGAGATTTCTGGAAACACTTCAGTGGGAATTTTCTGACTACAAATCAAAAGGGTCGCAGTCAGAATGCTTTTCACAGGGAGATTTTAAGGGCAGGAGATACTTGGGATGAAATATGTATTTGGTAAAAGTGAAAGGAATAGGTTTGTGCAATTTTGCTATGAATTTCATGTATTTGCAGTTCAGAGAGTAGGAATGAAGAACAGGATATGAGTCCCCTCTGCACAGGGACTTTTATGAACTTATTTCAATTTAATTACTCCTCTGTACTTAGTGCTGTTGGGGCTAGAGACTGAGTAATGATCTGATGCAAAGCACTGTCACCTGAAAAATTCCTATTTAGATTCAGTGGCTCTAGAGACCTATTAAAAGGAACAGCCACAGCAAAAGCACTTGCAAGAAATCCAGGCTAGTTAAATGTTAACTTCTGGATAGAATAATAATATTTTCATAAAGCAAAGTCACAAAACTATGATCTCCATGCAACAAATCAGATAAATCTTGAATGCTTTGCATGATTTTTCAAAATTTTCTATTAATTTCATTTAAAGAGCCTTTTGTTATGACTATTTGCACCTCCAAATGTTGTCTTTCATATGGTGTTTGGCATGTAATATACCTCTGATTTTTAAAAATGAAAGAAAAAAATTACTTATAGCCAGAAGTAAATTATCCCATTGCATGGTTGAACATATTCACCTGTCACTTCGAAGAGTTTTGTCAGAAGATGGAGCACTGCAAAGATCTGAAGATCTGTGTTTCATTAAACAAGTAAATACAAAGACAGTCATATTAAAAATGCATGGAAAAGTAAGATGCATCCCACTTGAATATAAAAAACATTTTATTTTGATTTAAACCATGATCATTCAGAGAAGTACACATAGTCCCATGTTTTTTATGCCCAGTTGCTTTTGCCACAGTTCCTTTCTTCATCAATTCTTTTTTTTTGTGAATTCACAGGGAAAGTAAAAAACAAGCAGTGCCCAGCTCTCCACTGTTACAGTATTTGCTTGTGTTTTTTTTTAAATTAGTTAAAGTTTATGTTGATTGAATCTTTCCTAGCTAGACCTAGATAGATTTTCTTCTAGATAATTACTACATATGAAGTATTTGGGGACTTATGGAGTGTGTCTGTTTTTAAATTTTAGTAAGTAATCCCTCTGGGCCTTTCACAGCTAACCACCAATTTTCCCATTCTCTTTGTATATGCCAGTTTGAATTTCATGTCTGCTTCTTTGTTCCATGTGATATTCCCCCACTCATGCCCAAGGCTGATAAGTCAGTAGCAAAGGGAGCTGTGGAAGTTTAGAGCAGGCCAGGATGGGCTCATGCTTAAGGTAATCATTGATACACTGGGAAACTATATTTGTTCCTTGCCACTGTGGCAGTCTTCAGAAAACATGCTGCAAGAGAAGAAGCCACATATTTTGCATGCATTCATTAATTGCTTCCCACGCCTTAAGTATCTGATCAGACGAGCTAAGAATTTGCAGCTAAAATTATCATCAGTGAGAACTATTTCATTTATAATGC
Source organism: Peucedramus taeniatus (assembly GCA_013400575.1). Classification (NCBI taxonomy): domain Eukaryota; kingdom Metazoa; phylum Chordata; class Aves; order Passeriformes; family Fringillidae; genus Peucedramus; species Peucedramus taeniatus. The sequence continues at coordinate 59,768 of WBNO01000761.1, forward strand.
CCCACACAAAGTGAAGAAACAATTTGCACTCAATCACTCAGTCCAGCTGGAAAACGTGAACAAAAATAATTAAATTAACAAGACTGTTGAGGGGAAAAAAAGTGTGAAGTACTGGGATAGTACAGTGATGACTGCCTTGGGAAAACCCACAGGGAAATTAAAAATCATCTCTTTTTAAGGATTTGATCCATATTTAGCAAATAAGTAAGATATGCTAAGTAGTGAGCAATGATACTGAAATTATTTTTATTGCTGGCTAATTTTCATCCCTTTTTCATTGAAAGCGGTGTGGTCACCTGAAAAACAAAATCCTGGCATGAGATTGTATTGCATTACAGCAGCTTAAACTCAGAAACTTCTCAACTTTAAAGCTGTCTGGTCTTTTAACCTTAGTGATGAAGCTAGTGTTATTCATCTGATAAACTGCAAACCCATGGCTGAATGCAATTCCAAAAAATTGATTTTTTAATAAACAAATTAAGGACACAGCTTCTATGTAGTATGTAAAGGCTCCATGGATCATCCCCAAACTTACAGCATATAAGCTGTGAGTGAATTTTCTGATAACTTACAAGTAAATCCATTAAGTAGATTAAGTTAAATTAATTAAAAACTAGTGTCCTACCAGAGGTCTGTCATCTGTGACACATTTGATTTTGACATGAATGACCTTCCTGACAACATAGATACAGGCAACTTTTCAGATAGCAAAAAACTACCATAAATTCCCCCTTTGAAGACATTCAAGAGGTTAGCAATTGTTATAATTATTTAGGTTAGTGACAAGCTTGAGTCAAGTTAGCATGTGTCAGCATTTGTGGAGATCAAGCAGAGAAAAATTAAATAGGGGTCTGAATGTCTTAGTCTGATCAGGGAAAAGCAACTCTAAAACTGTTAGCTGGCATGAAGACTCAGGAGAGTAATGAACTGGCAGTTTAAATGATGATTAAGCTGAATAGTGTCTGCCAGGAGGACACAAAAGCTCTGTCACTAGGGAAGAAAACCAAAACCACAGCCTAAGAGACTGACAGTTCCTCATCCCAATATCCTCATATTCCTTTTTTCTATATCCCCAGAAGATTTGGGAGGAATGCAGGCTTCCTCAGAGCACAGCGAAGCGGGAAAAACCTAACTTACATACTGTGTCTGAATTGAATGTCCCAAGACTGACATCTAAATAGTGTTCGTGTCTGGAAATTGCTCTAGGTAAGCACTCTGACTACTTAATCCTAAGCTTACACTTGCATGTGTGACTGAACTTGTGCCTGTTATTCCCTGGATCCTGAGCACTTTCTCATCCTGAAAAATTTTGTCTAATTTTGCCCCTCTCAGGCAATTGCTCCTTAAAGTGCCTTTAGACAAAAACACACTGAAGATTACATTCTTTCTAGAAAGACCAAGGGGTTCTAGTTTGATTTATATATTCTCTGCTTAGTCTTCTCTCTGTCCATGGTGCATCCTCCAGCTGTAAATCTTTGGAAAGCTCATGCCCTGGTGTCTAAGCTGCTGTGTGGAGCAGAGAGATGAGCAGTGCCTCAGTGGCCACTGCCGGGACACACCAGCCCATTGCCAAATCACAGAAGCTGTAGAAAAAGTGTTTTGTTCACATGCTGGGGGTCCCAAATAACACTTTCATTATTTGGGGTTTGGAGAGGTTTTTATGCATAACATGAACTCATGCATAACAATATATTGACATATATGGTTATGGTACATTTAATAATATAACATATTATTGACAGCTTGTTGTGGTTTAACCCCAACCAGCAACCAAGCCCCAGGCAGCCATTCACTTGCTCCCCCAGGGATCGGGGACAGAACTGGAAGGGTAAAAGCTGCCAAATTTTTGTATTGAGATAAAGGCAGTGTGATAGTGAAAGAAAAAGCAGCACACACAAGCAAAGCAAAGCAAGGAATTCATTCACTGCTACCCACGCTCAGCAAGTGTTCAGCCATCTCCAGGAGAGCAGGGCCCCATCATGTTTTGACTCTCCATTTGGGAAGGCAAAAACCTCAACTCCAAAAGTCCCCCTTTCTTCCTTTTCCACCCCTTTATATGCTGAGCATGATATCATATGGTGTGGAATATTCCTATTATCACCTGGGGTGAGCTATCCTAGCTACATCTCATCCCAAACTTCCCATGCACTCCTAGCTCCCTTGCCAGTGTGGTAGTATGGGAAGCAGAAAAGGCCTTGGCTCTGTGCAACCCTGCTCAACAACAACAAAAAACTTCTCTATATTATCCGCACGGTTTTCAGCACAAAGTCAAAACACAGCCCCATACCAGCCACTCTGAAAAAAATTAACTTTGCCCCAGCCAAAAGCAGCACACAACTGCAGGGAAGTGGGGCTATTCCTTCAGTCATCACTCATTTGTTGGCAACAGGTCTGTCCACAAGGGATGGTGGAATATGAAAGCTTTACTACAGGTACCTGCCAGCAGCTACATTGGAGAGAATTACAATATCCCTGTGTGTCCATCAGTTTGACTCTCCATAAGGAAGTTACTTGGTACCAGTTTACGTACTGGAGCTGAAAGTATCATTTTTTCATGCAGGAAAAACAGAGGCCTTGGGGAAATCAGTGGGAAGACAGAGCTGGAACTCAGAACAAGTTACAAATGAAGTGAGGCAGATGTTTTTACAGAAAAGTCCTAATCCACAATGTAAGTTAAAATTCCTGTAAATGGGAACAGTGAATGCATTGGTTCATAGAGGTGTACAGATTATTTCCCTGATTTGTATACAAACACTAAATCAATCACAGGGATTCCTGTGTATGCAAAACTTACTCAAGTCGATTATTTCTATTGGGTGTTAGAGTCTGCCTGCAAGACAAATTGCACAAATATTTACTGAAACCAAAACCAAGGCTACTGTGAAATGTACTTTGAAATCTAATACAACACATACTTGAAGAATAAGTTTACATTAAAAAAGGCAAAATGACAAAACCAGTTTTCAGTAGGCTCTGTATTGATAAGGATAACCTCTCCCATTGGACTGGCATCTGTGCACTTCTGCTTGCATTGCTATTCTACCTCTGTTCCTAAATCATGGCAAAATGTAAGGCTTTTGTGCTTATTCATATTTCTAAGAAGTGTTGTGTGAGCAACTGAGGATGAAGGAAAGTTGACTACTATCAGGCAACTGAAGGCAACTGATTTGTTAGCTACCCCAGTTTACCTCTACTTGTGTCCTTTCAAGTAGTCCATCCTGAACTTATACTCCCATAAAGCAACACCACCACCTACAGCTTAAATATCAAACTCTTCACCATATGCTAATTGCACCTCTCTCCATCCTGAGCTAAAAGCTTTATCAGATCTAAGACTAATGGATTACTTCTTCTGGAAATATGCAGTATCACTTCAATTATAATTAAAATAGAGTTTGGTTTGAAAAAAAAAAGCAGTAAAAGAAACAAACACCTCAATGCAACTCCTCAATGCATCTTGTTTAAAAGAAAGATCCTTCTCTATGTCTTCATCCTGCATTTTGACTTCTGCATTCCAGGAATCACCATGAAATGCCTTTCTGCCTTGTAAGCAGAACATTTTAGTTCCAGAGCAATCCAAGTTCCTCAGAGAATGGCACTTCTGTATTTCTGTGAAAAAAAATACCTTTGTCAGCAATGGGAACTCATGAGGTGTATGCTACGGAGACTTCTTTTTCTACAACTAAAAATGGATACCTCAGTATCAAAATAATTTTCCTCCAATCATTTTTCAGTAATTATTTCTTATTTTGGTTCTTTATCCTGTGCGGCTAAACATATCTTGGACAGTTTGAAAGGGATACTTCCCCCTCGGTTTCACAAAGGTGTGTGCAAGGCTGCATTGTACAGATGAGAGAATCATGGTCTCTGTGGTGACAGTGACAGAGAAAGCTAAAGTCTTGTTACTTGCAGATAATAGAAGTTGAAAGGAAGGAATAGAGCCCACAGATGATATTCTGCCCATGGTCTTTATCCATTCCTCCCCAAAGCAGTAAAGCTAATTTGTAAGTGGCTTTGACTCCTTGTCTGCCCTAGAAAGCTGTGTTAGTGGTTTTTGTACTAGCATAGTCTGGGTCTTAGAGAGAACCACAAAAGCTTCAACACAGAAAAGGGCAGTGATTATTTTGTGTAACCCTGCCTGTGCCTGTTTATGCATCATGTTTTCTATTGTCACCAGATGTACAATTATGCAGAAGAATGCATACAAATTGTTCTTAAGATGCAATCCTAAGCCACTCACGTAGCTGTTTATACCTTTCAGCACCAAGATATTGGTTTATAGCTTTGGCATTAGTCCAGTCAAGAAAGCTCTGTTCAAGTCTTTTGTATTGTGTTTTCACATGATTAACTAATTCACGTTCAAAGGAGGCTTAAATATGTTGTTTAAATATTTCAGGAACTGTGGATAACAGTCATCAAATTTTTAAAAAATTAAGAAATGAGTGTGTATCAATTTACTGGCAGCTTTGTTTAAATTGAAAACCAAAAGTTCATTGGACAGGGGATTTTTTTTTGAGGGAAAACGCACAGAAAGCTTAATAAGATTTCACTTCAAATTTTGCAATCCATGAGGTCCATGGTACTGCTATTAATTTAGCTGAAGTTCTGAGCTTCTCTTTTTCTATTTCCAGATCCTTAAGTATTCATGACATACTATATATTATATTAATAGTTACAGCAGTTAGACCTGATAGTAGAAAATGACTGCTGCCAGTGCTGAAAAGTGATTGACAGTGATTTATCGTTAGCTACATCTGTAGGGATCTGCTGTGCAAACACCTAAGCAGCCAACAGAGAAGACCAAGAAGAATTTTGAAAATGCCATTCACAGGTGCTCCATTCTCTGAGGAGCCACAGATGTAAGCAAAGTGCATCATCCGTGGCCTGGTTTAGCATTAGAGCTATTATTACCTGTAACTCCATCATACCCAACTTACCCCTGCCGGTTAGGGGAGCCCACATGAGTGTAATGGATCTGTTCCTATGCTCACAGGATTCAACTCTGTCAGGAAAATGCATTTTTGGGATGGATCTCGACAGTATTAGCTGCGACACCTGTCTGCAACCTGACATGAGGATCCCCTGCCCCAGAGGGGCTCTCAGCAGAGGGACTTTCAGCTTTGCCGCGTTGCCCACGAGAGGGCGCTAATGCACATTTGCACTCGGCGCCTTCGGGGTGGGAGGCTGGAAGAGGTGCGCACGGCAAGGAGGGGACAGACCCCGCCAATGGAAGTGCGTTGTGCCCTCCACAAGCTGTCACTGTACAGACAATCTTTCCCTCCTGCGAAGAGGTCAGATCAAGGATTATTGGCCAGCTAGAAGAAATCCCATGTTTGAAATGAGTCGCGTGCATATTTATTTTGCCTTGGTCAACAGAGGACACAAAGGTAACATGCCACATTATCGGCCACAGTTGTATGGGTTGCTGGGAATAGCTTAAATGCATTGTAGTGTCACTAATGCTGGCAGAACTACCAGCCTAACTTCTGCCTGAGAGGACAAAACAGCTTTGACTTGTAATTATCCAAATCATTACAGGTGAGGTTGAAATTTTTTAGGGTGATCTTGGTACTCAAACATCTGACTTAGACTGACACAGAACAGACTTACTGTGAAAAAACTAGGCAGAAGTCTGCCACTTATGAACAAGTGTATCTTCAGAAGGACCTCTCAAACAGTAGGATTCAGTACAATTTGTCCATAAACCTAAATCTTCTCCTGTCTTTCTATATCTTATTCTCATCTATCTTATTCTGCATGTCCCTGTTGCTGTTATTCCACCTTGAGCTCTATCCAGGGCACCCAGGAGTAACAAGCATCTTCAACTTGTGTCACCGATAGCACAATTTTTGCTATAGCACGAAGTGACCATTTTGGTTTTCAACTCTTCATGATTCTGTTTTTCAAGCAAAACTCTTTCTGCTTGTCTCCTTTGAGATAGTTTGATTTCACATCATCAATAAGCGGATGGATCTCATGACATATATTAAGTAGCTAAACTTTAGAATAAAGTATTTAGGTTGAGGGTTTGGGTTTTTCTTCTTTTGAGTGTCCAAAGATTCCATGGCTTTTAGCAAGAAATAGAGACAAAAAAAAAAAAAAAAAAAAAAAAAAAGCTGTATAGTGGCTGCTGAATTAGGATTCCAAAATCTGTTTCTGTTAACTGTTTTTAACCCTGTTTAAGTGTAGACCTCTCAAATGATGACAAGTAAATTATTTTATCTCTCTGTACCACGTGTCTGTCTTGGTTACCTGGGAAGAGTCATCACTGGGAGAGCAATTGTTGCATTCTTATGTAAGACAAGTACTTTGTAAGAGACAAGGTTTTACCCACGTTTGGACTGCTACATGAAATTGTAACATGAAATCTAATAATCTGTAAATGCTGACGTGAACAACATATGTGCAGCATTTTCCCCTTCTAAAAATGTATTCTCTCTTGTAAAATTGTCTGCCAGAATGGGAACAGCGTTAAGGCATGGTTTTGATTTCACTAATACTCATGTTTGTTTACTTGGTACATTTTTCAAAAATCTACTTATACTTGTCAGGGTCTTTTCTTTGGACTTTTGAGAGACATATGACACTGCTCCCATCTAAATTCATTACATGTATTTTGCCTACTTCTACTATTTCAGACCTGTTTCACAAGTATTTCTTTCCATGTAAGTTGTGTGTTCTTCATTTTAGGTATATTTTGTTTTTCTTAATAGCAAGTGAGATCAATTGAAAACACAATGAAGTATCTCTTCTATGGCCTCTCTTATCCTGTGCCTTGCAAGTTCTGGGATTGCTAATGTCAGTTTCTGTGATTTATCTCTTGGGGTGAAGTTGTTCTGACCTGCAGTAACAAAGTACATCATTGCTGGCTTGCCTGTTATAAAAATGATGCACAATACTCACATCTAAAAGTCAGAATAAACCTTTAACACAGCTCTTTGTCAGTTCTACAAATGGTTGTAGTTAATTGATGCCATAAAACTTTCCCTCAGGCACTGGTATTCAGCATTCACACTGGGAAATGCAGTTTGAATCTGACATTTTAAATACTGGTGGTATTTTCTAATGAAATAACTCAGGGTTTGAAAATTCCCATCAGTAAAAAAGCACAAAACTACTGCTGAGCATTTAAAAATATATTTTGGAGCATTGGGGGAAAAGACATTGCACAGACACTATTGTTTTGCTACTCTTTTCCTGCAGATACTTTTAACTTGGCCAGAGGTCTACTGGCTCATCAGTGCATCCATGTAATTGTCATCAACTTTAATGGGATCCATGTGGATAAGCCCATGAGGGCATACATTGAAGTCAAAATTCTTTTTTCCTTTATCAACACGTCATGCAAGTCCTGTCATGAGAGAAGCCCTCTACCTTACTATTACAAACATTGTAGGTCTAGCACGCAAGATTTCAGGATTTCTCCACAATATAAGTTTTCATTTTGAATTTTTCTGATTTGCCATTCTTAGGAAAAAAAGGAAAGTTGCCCAGATGATGACAAACTGTGGAAATTCTATAGGCTTTTATCTGATATTTGAATAATGAATCACCTGATAGACATTTTCTTACATTTAGGTATATAAAGAGTAAAGATGGCATTTGGAATTTTGCTCTTGTAAGGCCCTCAGAGAAACAATGTGATATCTACTTAGGCCATTTTCTTAGGATTTCCTCAAACTCTGGACACTCAGAAAAAGGATGACATAGAGGAAAGATGTAAAAATACCATGGTGGAAGAGGCAGAGGAAAAAAGAAAAGCTTTCTGTGACTCTCCTCTTACAGAGTGTGCTGTACAGTATTCCAGGCAATCCCATGCCTAGAGGCCACAATCTATCCTTAAGTGTATGTGACCTACTAACCACAGCAAAAAGCAAGAGCAGGTGATCTGATTCACTGCTTTTCTCAGGGAATAACTTTTGCCTTGGTAGGGGAAAACTGAAGAAGTTACTCATGCTAATGTGTGCTGCTCCCATGGGGTTCACAGACCATTCCTCAGAGCAGTTGTGTCCTAGCTTTTCAGCATAACTGGTGAAAAGGTCAGCACAAACATTCATTCACACACTCAGAAAAAAGACAATCCCTCAGTCCTGTTGTTGGAGTATTTGTTTTTCTCATTTCTAGGCAGGTGGAAAAAACACTAATGTGCAAAGGATACATTTCTGATACAATATTTCAAAAATCTCAGACATTTCAAGAATCCTCCTCAAGGATCCCCAAGTGTATCATAAACAGCAGATGAGGTGGAAATATTTTCTGAAGAGAACTGAAACAAAGAAAAGGAAGCTCAGGGCAATAATGGGATCTTAGACATGTCAACTTTGGACTGCCTGCTTTTAGCTAATCTTAATAGGACCTATGTTTAGGAGGGTGAGAATTTGCCCTTTCTTGTAACTGGACCTCTGCCAGCGAAGTGGCAAATACCTGTGACACATAAACTCTGGTACCAGCTGGTTTGGGAGCTCTCGGTCAGAGTGATTTCCCCAGTCCATGCAGTAAATCAAAAGCAAAACCCAAATAGCAGGACAGCACCCTATTTTCCAAAGTTTGTTTATTCAACCAGTTTGTAATACCTTCTCCCTGTTCCAGCTGAATAATTTTATCATTACAATGCTGAAATTTGTTTCAGCTTTTTCCATTGCCAGCAGGAGGGGATTTAAAAAGCACTTTGCTGCTCACCTTTCAGTCATCCTCGTAACTTTCATCTGCATATTGTTTTATTTTGCTAGAGGCTTTCCCAACAAACAGACATTTTCTCTGAGAGGCTGCATCACCTATGGAGTTAGGAACTGTGACCTTCTGGTGCTTGAATGGTTCTATGGAAACTTCAGAATAGCCTTTACTATTTCTTAAAACACAAGAGTCATTAAAATAGAGTTTTCAGAGAGTCTGAAATACGCTCCTACAGTTCTTTGCTCTTTTGGGAGGCAAGGAAAGTGCTTCAGCCTCCAGTATTCTGGACTGCCCTGTTAAATATCTCATGGACTATGGAGCTGTTTTATTCAGTTTTTGATGAATAGGAATTGCACTTTTATCTTAGTGGCATTAGCACAGCTCAGTTGTCTAAATATTGTTCTAGTATCTAATAACATTTTCTAATATCTAATAACTGTTGCATACAGTATCCAGTCCTCCCAGTCTGAATGTATTTTGGCCCCTGTGAAAGGCTGTGAAGAAAATCAGGGAGATGTTACTATTTCAGTGTATGGCTTTTGTTACTTCTGTTTTGTTGGGATTTTTTTGGGGTTTTTTGTTTTTTTGTTTTTGTTTTTGTTTTGTTTTTCTGGGGGGGGGGTTGGGTTTTTTTGTTGGTTTTGCTGTTGGTTTTGGTTGGTTGGTTGGTTGGTTTTTGGGGTTTGTTTTCTTTTGTTTTTTGGGGTTTTTTTTGAATGAACAAATTATTGGTGCAGTTAAGAAATACATTTTAAGGGAAATTATATTGGTTTTCCTTTGTGATATAAAATCAGTATTTTGCCTGCTATAAGCAAGCATTTTCAGCAGTTCTGAGACCTCATCATGCAAATCTTCAGAACAGCCTCTCCCTTCTTGCCTGTGCAACTGGCAGAGGAAAAATCCTGTAGTTCCTTTTCTTTTGATGAACAATATCCTTTGACCCCTTAAATTGTTCTTCACTTATTCACTTTCTTTCATCAGATAAAACCCTTCCTAGTGCTTTATCCTTGATTCTGCTGTCAGGAATGTTGGCTGTTGCTAACCTACACCTGCCTTGCAGCCTTCATTCCAACTCCTGTCCTAAGTTAGCAACAACCTCATGTGATCTATCTTCCTTAAAAGCTTATCTTTTGCACTTGCCACTGTTATATGTAGCAATTTGATGAATAGATCAGTTCTGTTCACTGGTGCATAGTGGCCTCAGGTTCTTGGCTCCTTTGTTCTATTTGCCTACTGCTTATTGTGGCACTCTTTTTGATTGTTTTCAAGTAATGCCTTTTGTTTTCTGTGAGACTGATGTGAATGCAAAGAACAAAGTCCAAGTTTTTCACCTCATCAATCTCTTTGCTCATCTTTTACCAAATAAGCTTGGATAGTGTATTTTTATGGAGCAAGGGATCTTTTACCATTCTGCCATTGCCATCATTGCTGGGCTGTCTTTAATTTTTCCTTCCAGCATTTAGTGAGAACTTAGGGCTAGATGTCCTCTTCTTAAATTCCCAGTGGGGGCTAAATCACTACAAATCTGTGAACTTTGTTATTTCCCACTATGTGTCAAATGCCAGGTATGCCTTATCTTCCAAGGGACACAGCACAACTCCAGATGACCATTCCTGTCTGAGGGTCATATCTATAATTCTCCCTGCAGAAGGAATGGCAGGCTGTTGCAACCAAGAAACCAAGTGCCTCATGCAGTTAGGAGACAAGTTATCCAACAGTATAACAGAGAAAATATCATGTGACAAGATCCCATGAAGGAGATCAAAGAGACAATAAGAGGAGTGAGGCGCCTGAATAAGACCCTGCTGCCCTATTCCCAGGCCAGGAGCCATCAGCACATCTGGATGAGCACAGGGGCACAAGGGCTGGCAGGAACCCAAATCAAGCACTCTCCAGTCAGCTTTCAGACTTAGGGGCTTACTGCTGAGGAGTGGGACACATTATGGGATGTAAGGGAAAAGCAGTTCCAGATTGCGCAGGGCTAATTATGGGATGTTTACGGGTGGAGCCAAATGCGGGGAAAGGGGTGTAGGTTAGGTGACTTGGGGAGGGACAAAAGTGAGAAAATAGAGGGGTAAGCAAATAATAAGGTGAGTTACCACACTTGGCTAGTCATAATACACTGCTCTGTGCCTGATCAGTGCAGTCTGACCTGTGTTCTTATTAAACTATTTTCTAATTCTTTGCTGGGTGAGGGGTGTCTGTCCACACATGTGCATGGGGGTGTGAACCCAGCAGTTGGAGGCAGACCACAGGCTGGAGGGTCTGTGTGTCTGTGGTGCAGTGACTGATCAAGTGTGGGTGTGTGAGTGGGTTTGATCCTTTGCACAGATCAAGCCAAACCAAATGGTGAGAAGGGAAGTGATCTGGGAGCAAGTGGGGTGAAGGGGTCTCTAAGGGTCAGCCCCAGGTGTGAGAGTACCCCTGAATCTCTACCAATAAGAGCACAGGGGAGACAGTGGGGAGTGGGGGGGGGTCAGACTCACTGGCTTGTGTGAGCTGGTGCCAGCAACTGCAAGATTTGGGATTTGGTTGCCAGCTACTGGGCAGACTGACTCTCTGGTCTAGACAATTAATATTTTTCCTTGTTCATCCTGATCAATACTTTTTAACCTACTTGAAATCACAGCAGAGAAATATGGGAATATTCTAGGATGTTGACTGAATATTTCACTGAACCACCAGTGATAAAATCTAGAGAATTTGCTTTGTTCAGTGTATTTGACATCATACAATTTCAGCGCATGTTGTTCAAGTGCCCATAAAGCATCCATGATAGCTGCTAATATGTACTTTACAGTCACTTCTGTATGATATCATCATAAAGATCATCCGTCACTGATCAGGGTGCACATGCATTTTGTGGCAAAAACTGAATGGATTGAATTTTTCTAAAACCAGAAGAAACAGGCAGAAATCATGCTTCTGTTTTCACATACCTATTTTCTACATCTTAAACACAAACTGCTCTGAACTCTCAGCTCTGCTGTTTCTGGGCTTCCTGAGCAGCTGGAATTGCTCCATACAGCTGCAGGATTTCAAGAATGGTGCCTCACACATAATTTTCTTTCCTTCCTTTTTGGGGTTCTTGAGCATTTATCAATGGATGTTACTTGTCTCAAGGATTCACTCTCTTCTGAGAAGCATGCACATAATCTGAAGAGATATCTGGCCATCTGTCATGGTGTCAAGATTTTAAGGGAAGACAAAAACAAGCTCATGGGAAAAAAAATCTGTTGAGGCACACACAGAAACAACATCTGGCTCAGAAAGTCCCTGAGCTGAAAACAATTGGATCCTGAGAGAGTACTGCAGGCAAGAATCACATACACTTGCCTTGGACTTATTCTTCCTTATGTTTGCACTTACAGGCACCACTGGAGATACAGTATTAGGGTAGGTGGAGACTTGCTCTGACAACTGAAGACAGACATTCTTTTGGTGTCTTGTACCTCAAAGACAGGTCAGTTACCACAGATCCATCCTCATGATAAAGTGTCTGATTGCTTTCAAGTTTGATTTTTGTCAAGACCCAGTCAGAGCTCCACTTAGTGAACTAAGTGAATGTGCCTGTGTATTCATATTATTAGGAAACACAAAGCTCAGTGTAAGAGAAAAAAAAAAAAAAACTTCATACAGAGGTTTTCACATTGCTATATTAAGCTGGAAATAGCTTTTTGTTTCTTAATAGTTTAAAAATTCTGTGAGGCACAGGTAATGACAGCAGCAGGCTTGAGAAAATGACAGTAATATTTCCAAAGGAATAGAGTCAGTCCATGGTCCAGAGGAAATGATACTGTGTAAGCAGTTACTTATTTTGTTATTAAGCATTTTACAAGCTTTTACCTTAACTCAGCTTGAAACAATGATGATATGTAGATAACAAGCTAACAGTTCATTTTTTTCTGGGTGAGTATTAAAAATGGTATACTAGAATATGTAGAATGCCAAGAATCCTAATAATACTAGCTAAATTATTATGAACAATAGTAATAATGGCAACAACAGCAAAATCTCCAGAGTCTGCCTAACTACTGTCATGGTATAGCTTTGCTGAGCAATATAGACCAGTTTTTAGGAGCTGCCACAGTGGGAGTCTGTGTGGAAGCACTGCCTTCCAGCACTGATGTTAACTAATTAAGTTCCTCAACACTTGCTACAGTAAGAAAAGTGTCTGAACTTTGTGTTCTAAGAATTGGAAACACCATCCATTTACTGAAATCCAATCCTTTATTTTCTTGCAGTCTTCCTTGGCTTCTTACAAAGGCAGTTGATACCTAATGCAAAGGAGAAAAAATTTCAGTTTTAGACTGTTAATATTTATTTGGAGATGTTGCAGATTGATATAATTATCCTAAATAAAAATATTATCAGTTTGTTGACAGTATTGATAACTAAATGTCCCTCAAACATCTGGGTCAGTTTCTTATGAAATATCCATACAATGAGGTTAATTCTCAAAATATCTAAATCCCTACACCACTTACCAAAGGGCTGTCATGTGTCCATACATATGTGGGTGGAACACACAAGTCAGGATGTGATAATGGATCCTGACATTGCAAATGCTGAATATTTTTGTCCTCTTTAACTTTATTATGTCCTTATCATAACCATTAGCTACTAGGTTATTCTAATTTGAGACAAAGTCCTAGCTTATCTGAATTCTTCTTACCACAAGAAGACTATTGATTTATTATTCCATGTTAATTATCAACTTTATTGGTGATTTTTCTTGGAGGCTTTACACTTCCTTATTTTTTTCAGTACTATTTTCACACATATATTCAACTGAACAAGTGAAAAACATTAAAACAAAACTTCATCATGGACTTGTTTTTTCCTGTAACTTTTTTCATCATTTCATGATCCATCTTGACCCTTAAGATTTTCATGGGAATAAGAGGAAAGGCAATTACAAGCATCTAAGAAAACAAACTATCATAAAGACTTTGATTAGACACAAGCTAGTGTCAATGGGAGTGGGTAAAATGCAAAAAAAAAAAAAAGCCAATCATTTGCTCTGCTTTTTATTTTTTTTTTTTCAGAAGTATGATAAAACAGCAAAATTCTACATAATTTCTTGTTTGTTCACTCCATACTCCAGAAAAATTTTTGCTGGGATCAGTGCTGAGTCCTTCCTGAGAGAAATTTAGTCCTTAAATGAGAATAACAAAAGAAAAATAATGGAGAAAAGAGTACAAGAACTGAAGATTATGCCAATATGCCAACTATACACTTAAGTTTACACTGCTTGTTCATTTAAGCACAAGATTATACAGAATAAGGTCAGGGGAAATCATCCCATATGCATCCCCAAAGATATCTGATATACCCAATGACAGCAGAGTCCTGTTTATTCAAAATACTTTTGGAACATCAAAACATTTGGATAAACAGGGCTTCAAATAATTGAGGGAGTTATTGTATAAGTAATTCACACCAGGGGGACATAACCTAGATTCAAAGGACTGAGTTTCAGATCAAAGGGGTACAGATAAATGGGATTTGGATCCATATGAACAAATACATAAAATTAAAAAAAAAACAAACCCAAAACATTTGATTATTCAGTAATCAAGAAATGTCCAAGCATTTTTTCAAAAAGAGTTCAGGACAAAATGTTGAAATTGTTGCAATAGGCTGTACAGAAGGATATTCCAATGGAATCAAAATAACATAACTAAACAAGACCACAAAGATATGGGAGTTTTCAGTGGGGGGGGGGGGAGGGGGGGGGGGGTAGGTGGGTGGTAGGACAGAGAAGGGGAGGGTTGTGCATGTGTGTTTGTTTGTGTTGTTTTATCTTTCAGTCAGGATCATATGAACTTCACTAAGTTTCTGACCTTATTCCAGCCATGACACTGGCACATATTTTGTGGCAGAAGGTGTGTATTTGTAACATCCATGCCTCTTAACCCACTTTCCACAATGCCCAATAGAAACAAATGTGAAATACACACGTTTGGACTTGGATGGACAACACTGTATGATTTCTCATCTTTCTGTTAATAACATGACCCACATATGGTTCATCTACATACAGACGTCATCATCTCATATTAAATACCTTTTAAGATACAAATCTTGGAATTAAAAAAGATTTTGATCTATGCTGATACTCACCCCCTGCATTATTAATATGGTGGATACCTAATTTTTACAAATAAACAATATTTTCCTTTTTCTGCAAGCTATGCACACATTGTCACAATTCAGCATTGTCACTTACTGTCTGTTGGGACTTTCTGACAGTGTGAGGGGACATTTAGAGAGGAGTAAAACATCAGAAACCATGACACATTTTGACTGCCCACAACAGTTGATTTCTGTAGCCAAGAGCCCATCAGGGAGAGTGCTTCTCCCACCATGGTGCCTCACCTGGAATGGTCCCATCATGGCTTGTTAGCCATAGGGAAAGGAGATCTTCTGAGGGATGTGGGGTGTGCCTCAAGTTTCAGAGACATTTTTTCAACTGTGCCACAAGACGGACCAGACTGCCCTGCTGAATCCATCCTGATGCCTCTGGGCCATCCTGGTGCTTGACTGGGTTTTTGAGCCCTCAGCTCTGTCAGTGGTGCAAGGTCCGAGTCCTGTGCCACACCTGGGGCAGGTCTGCTTCCTACCAAGGGCCGGTGGTGCCTCACCCCTTGGCCATGGGACAGGTCTCATAGTCCTGTCAACCTCCCATTATCCACGTAGCCCATGTACCCTGCGCCTCCCTACAGGGATGCTCCACACAGCTGCTCCCTGCCCTCCGGCCCCAACTCCCCACTCACTGCTTTGGGTGGGAAAAGCCGCCACGTCGCTGTGGCTTCCAGCAGTGCCTCCTCTCCGGCCCCTTCCTCTGCTCCGGTGGCTCTGCCAGGGGCTGCAGGGCAGAGGGGAGTGGACACAGCATGGGCACCACCTGGTTTTGGTGGTGGTTTCCCAGCTTTCTTCACTCCCTTCCTGGTGAGGGGCTGTGGGCTCAGGTGCGTGAGATGATGCACAGGTGCTCTGAGGCGGCGAGCGAGAAAGGGGAGCAGAGGTGTGGTGGGAGAACAAGGAAAGGTCTGGGGAGCTTGGAGAAATGGCAATTTGGAGTTGAATTGAGTAGTGAGGGCAAAGTAAACACCCGGAGGGTTGGAGTGGGCAGAAATTGCCATTGCAAAGACAGAAGCAGCGCTTGGAAGGGAAGGAGTCTCGGTGGGTGGTCACACAGGGTGCGGTGTGGAGGGGGAAACTGAAGAAAGGGGATGGTGTTTTGGAGCTTCCTTACAGGTTGCTGCACTGACACAGTCTGGAAGTGAGTAAAGGTGAACCATGAAGGGCAAAGCAGGGTTGTTTTTTTTTTCCAAAGCAAGTGTTAGAGTTTTGTTTCCTGAAGAAATCTTGGAATTGTTTAAGGTTTCAGTCATTGGCCTGATTTCTTCCCACCTTCTCATCTTACTAACTCCTCTGCATCCTGTTGGATAGTCATGTTGTCTCTAGTACAGGTAGACAGCCACAGCCAATTTATAGTTTTATTCCAATTTACAAGAGCATCTGTTGTTTCTGGATATAGATATTAAAAAAAGGTAAATTTCCCTCTTCAAAAAGATCCAAATAAACAAACCTGAAATAGTCTTTCAGTGAGCAATAGATAATGATAAGGCTTGTAAAATTTTGCCCTCTCTTTACAGGCTTGTCAAGGCTATCTTCTCTGACTTGAGAATTCTTGCTCTTTGTCTCATTTGGAATTTGAGTAGCAATATCTTGACCAGTTTTCTGTGTGAAGTAGGGAAGAGAATGTAAAAACTGAAGCTGTGTGTGGGAACAGCTTGAATTTGATATCCCTGGAGACTGGCTGAAACTGTTGGATAGTCCCGAATCCAGAAAGTCCATAGGCTTCTGCTGAACTTGAAGTATCTGCAGAACCCCTTCTTTTGTCCATCTCTCTAATCTCTGAAGGTTAAACACAACCATACTTCGACAAAAACAGTGAAAGTTTTCTTACACTGCTAGTACGATGCCTGTGGATCAGGCAATCTGTTCCTATTACCATCTAATCCCTGGATTTTTGGTTGCAATTTTAATTAAGAGACTGGCCATTCAGTTTTTGATCTGTTCATTTAAGGACCCGAAGTTTTTTTTTGTTCCCATCAAATTCAAAAGCAAGTCTGTCACTGAGTTCAGTGGTTACAGAATTGTCCCTGTTATTTTTCTTTTCTCCCCCACAACCTCCCTCTTTCCCCAAGGTTTTCTTTAAAGGGTAAAACCCCCAAGAGATAAAGGTCCATCAGAATAAAACAGAATCAGATAATTTCCCAATCTCATTTTCAGAAGTAGCTTTTCCCCCTCCTTTCCTCTTTCGTACAACAATCTCGCCTTTTCTTTAATAATCTGGAACTGCAGCTGCATAGTAGAGTAGAATTCAGAGGTTAGAAAAAAAAAAGGGTATGTTTGGGTCTTAAATTAATATACGCATTAAATTATATTTAATTGTGCCTTATCAATAGGCTGATGAACTTAGGTGTTTGCTGCTGCCATTGGTCATGATGCTCTGTAGCAGGCAGAGGCAGCAACTGCTGCTGATGGAAAAGAAAAGGTAGTGGAAGGAGGAGGGGAGAAGAAGGTGGGAGGCGAGGGGATTGGCTGCTTTCAATGCCATTCAGAGCTGCGGCCCCGGCTCTTCCGCTGCTCCAGCTCTGGCTCTCCCTTGAACAGCTCCTAGAGAGAACAAGGCGTGCGGAGCTCGGATCACCAGCATCATGCTCCTCGGGCTTGGATCGTAGATCCCCCTCTTTGAACACTAAAACAACTCCTTCGTCTTTCAGCGTCCCAAGCAGACCCAGCGAAAAAACAAGCACGTGCGAGAGAGGAAAGAAAGAGAAGGAAGACGAAAATCTGCAACCAAGGGGACTAAAGCAGAGAAAAAGAGTGCTTTGCTTGCATAGCTGCAAAGTGGGAATTTAAAGAGCTGCAGAGAGAGAAATTCCAGCTCATCAGCACATACACATTGCAGAATTACAGATCCAGGTAGAAATGACATCAACAGGGAAAGAAGGCAGCGGAGCTCAACATGCACAATATGTTGGACCCTATCGTTTGGAGAAAACCCTAGGAAAAGGACAGACAGGTTGGTTCTTTTGCAGCAGCACCGGTGCCAGAGGGAAGGTGCTGTAGCAGCCAGTGAGGTGTTGGGGATGGGGTGTTCGAGGGTTCAGGTTTTCCTATTTGCTGTTTAGGTGAAGATAATATTCATAGGGGATTTTGGCCTTTATTTATTTTTAGTTTTCATTTTAATTCCTTCTTTTCTTCCTTTTTTTTTTTTTTTTTTCCTTAAAAAAAAAAAAAAAAAAAAAAAAAAAAAAGGAAAAAAGCCCAGGATGCTTTATGTTCATTACTCCTGCTAATGGGTGTTGTTCTGATGACAGCCAGAGTGCATGCAGAGGAAAAAAATAGATGATCTGCGGGTACTGAATTTTCACATCCGTTTCTTCACTGCCCTACTTAGGAGCATTTTTCTTTTTAATCAAATTAAATTGAAATTAAAGGTTCACAGCCTGTAGTACCGAGGAGGAGGTGGTGGTGGTAGAGGGGGAGTCACCAGCAGTATTTCATGACATCATGATTGAAAAGGGTGTAGTCCTTAAGGTGCAGTTGAGGGGGGTTGGTGGAAATACGTACAGTATGTCTCTGGCACTGTCTGCTGTGGGTATTTAGCATATATGGATGGATGGGCTGGTGGTTTTTGTGGGTAGGGTCTGAAATAAAAGAAAAATAGAGGATCGGTAGCAGAATTCATTCTGGTTATGCTGTGTTTTTGTAGGAGGGTTTGGGAGGGGGGAAGGGAGGTTGTTTAATTATTTTTCTTAAGGCTTGTTTATGAAACTTGCCCCCAGCAGATTTTCCTGAATGGAACAATGGTAAGAAATATTAAAAAGAGGAAAGCGAGTGGAGGGAATTAGCAGAGAGCAGGTGCTTCTGCCCTACATGACATAATTAGATCCCCTAAATGCGTTCAAGATCTGGACTTACTGTTGCTTGCTTGGATAGCATATTCACTTCAAGGACAGGGGAATATTAATTGGAATAAAAACCCTTAAAAAGGAGCCCAAACGTCTTCCTTCTTAAAATATTTTATTTTTAGTAGTAGGTGCAATAAGCAATGGCATCTGGCAAATTCATTGGGTTGGGATCCCCCTAAAAGTGGATTGAGACTTGAGATTATAATTTAGGGAAGGGGTAAGATCAGCCATAGGGAGGCTTCTTTGGGCATTTGGATGTTAAGTGTTGTTCATTATAGTAGGACAATAAAACATGATGCATTGTGGTGTATTTTTTTTATAACCCAGCCGAGCTTTGCCCATCTGTTGTCTAAAGGATTTAATAGGCGTTTCCATCCCCAGCTGCTGCCTCTGCTCTGCCTGCTTCCTCACTGCCCTGCATGGCAGCAGCTCTGCAGTCTGCAATTTTCTTAGGGACACAGTCAAAATCCAGATCTTTCTCTGTAAGAAGCAATGCTCTTCTGAGATGATTGATTATAACCTCCCCCCCATCCTTCCCCTCCTCTTCACAGCCCCATAGCAACCGTTCAGAGACGCGGATGAAGATGACATTGTCTTCTAGTGGAAGTGACTTTTATTTATATATATTTTTTTTCCAAATCTCCTCAGTATATCAGCTGCTAAAGGTAGTTCTCTGTCACTGTTTTGGTTACCACCTTTATCATTTGCATAGCTCAGTGGGTCTTCTGCATCTGTGTTCTTACTAAAATCTGTTCTGATGATGGTAATGAAAATATCCTAGAAGACAAATGATGGTATAATGTTAATAAAACTGCCCTATTTCTGCTGATAAGCCTTTCCTGAATACTCCAGGTGATCAAAGAGCCAGCTGTAGATGACAAATTCATTTTTGTCTTCATCACCATTTCCTTTTTTTCTCTCTCTCTCACCTTCTCAGTACCCCTCCCTCCCCTTTAAATGCAATTGTGCCTGAGATTCCTGAAAATACAGCTGCATTAACCTTTTGCTCCATGTTCTTATAGCCTGACGTTGTGGTCCTAAAGGGTTATCTGCAGCTTTGGTTATGTTTTTTTCCTCTCTGCTAATCTTCCTATCTTCCTCCTAAGTGATTAGAGATGTGGGGGTGGAGAGAGAAGAACAGGATGTATTTAGAGGCTTGCTGCTGTTGGCCTCTGCAGTTATTCAACCAGCTGGACAAGGGTGAAAGTTTCCTTTTGCAGTCTTACCCTATAACTGATCTTTATAGATAAGTCTCTGCTGTTTGCACACATGAATGCACATGAAATGCACAATACATGGTGTCATAGAAGCTGGAGGTGGGGGAAGGAGGAAGAGAGATCTTGAAAGTAGCTGATGTCAGTCTGTGTCTCTCTTTTTATATCCGCCCTTGATTAATGGAATAATGCACTGAGGTGAAATCTAACTCAGTATTAAACATACATGGCTAAATATGGAAAGATGCCTTCTGGTCTTCTCGCATTTTCTGTGCTAATCACATTTGGAAGCACGCAGAATGGCATAACCAGTGTGTGGCATGTAGCTCATCCTCATCCTGCTTGTTTTGGTGGGTAAGCAGGCAACCTGCAGCATTTTAGGGAGAAGACAAGCAGTGCAGTAAGAGGGCCTGATTCACCATAGTATATTGTGTATCTTGGCATTTGGGTTATAGTGGCTTACAGATGAAGGAAGTTAAGATCGTAATAATTCGTTTAGGGCTTGACTTTGAAGCTTGTAAGATTAGGAGGTAATGTTTTGGAATTTTTTTTTCCAAGGGGATGAGGAAGAGTGAGACGAAAAATCTGGCAAAATGAAATGATGAATAGAAAGAAGTGTAAGTTCTGTTGCAAAGTCCCGTCCATTTTGCAGTAATCTTCATATCCATCACTTTTATTTGGAATAAAAAATTAACTCTATAAAGTTATTTTAGATAGGCAGGTCAAGCTTTGCTCCCAGATACATTGGGGATATACAAACGTATTAATCACTCTTAGCTGCTTTTACTGACATCAGAGAAAGGGTTTTGGGGAGGACTGAGGGTTCATTCATAGTTCAGAGCAGACTTAGAGAGGGTGCCATGGAAGGAGAACTTAAAATTTTCTCTCTGTGAAGTTTGTGCTGATTGCCACCTTAAAAGCTGAAAAGTGTTTGCCAGCAGCCAGCAACGTCCTGGTCCCTGCAGAGAGGTCCAGCTGTGGTATCTGGGACATTAGTGGGACCTGGTGACATCTGGCTGTGGGTGGGCAAAATTGACAGGGAAAAGCCTTCTGTTCAAATTGGTGGGTAACAACTGAAAGTGTTGATTGATCAAATATGCAAAATTTGTCCTGAGCAGCCTTCTGGGCTGGTGCGTCACACTTGCCGAGGGTGAGCGATGCCACAAAGAGAGGATTAGGGCCTCTCAGGCAGAGAAGTTGGGAGGGGGCTACACGGGGCAGTGCTGAAAAATAGGTCTTTGCTGCTAGTGGGAATGATATAGGGACAAAAATTATTTTTAATAATGCAGCATATGAATTTAACATATCATTTGAGTACTGTAGCAAGATGGTTTGCTTTTGTAATAAGTTGAATTTAGAGCACCTCTTCTTGACGTCATCTGCCAGAATAGCTTATGGAATCTCTATGTAAATGATCTTTCAAGAATATGAGAGGCATCAGAATCTTGATTGTTTTACTCAAAAAATTATTTTACAGAACTGCCAGAGTAAAAAAATCACTGCTGTGTATATATATGGATGTGTGGAGAAAGGTTGGTTTATCTCAGTTGCATTGGTACATTCTTTCACAGTTAATTATAGGAGGTTTTCATTGTAATTAACAGTAGTGAGCAAAGGATGTGTGTCCTGTTACAGTACCACACATGGAAAGAGTGTGTCTTGAGAAGTCCCAGTCACACCCGATCATGAACCAGTGTTATAGCGTTAGGTACAGGTTTTCTTCATTTGTCACTAATTTTACATGAAACCAGCTTCCTGAGTATTCCTTGCTCTGGGTGTTGTTTTTTTTTTTTTTTTTTTTTAGAATTACAGTTATCTCTGTTCTTGTGTTTCTTTTGGCCTGATTAACACCTGTTTCACCCTTGAAACTCTTAACAGTAATTCAAACTGACTGTAGTGAATATTTATTAATGAGTGCAAAGATGAGGAACTGAAGTATTTCTTGTGAAGGTCTTTAGCATTTTGGAGGGTTTTCTTGTATTTTCATTTGACAGTCACTGTATGGGCTTTGGCATCATTGTTTGCTGTAGCACCAATTCAATGCCTAGTTGAAATTCCTAAAATGCTGATTTGTCTGCAAGCAATAAGGCATTGGTTCTAAGTGGTAGTTAGTCTATTCACATTGAGATAAACTTTATGGGCAGTTTAATGTTGTTTATTCATTTTTTTATGTTCCTTTTATTCTGTTTTAAGCCCAGTACAAAGAGTCGTGCTTGAAGCTCACGGCACTTTGACCTTCATGAAAAGTGTAGGGGTTCCCTTTTCTGCATAGCATCCCGTATAGCTGACAGCTATTTTGGTGTATAACATGTTCATTATGTATGAGCCATGAGCAAGGTGTTCAGCAGTGTGCTGTTGGGTTATGTAAGATCAGAAATCGTTAAATTTGGGTCTTAGAGAATTTAATAGCCTTTTATTCAGTGAAAGCTCAAACAGGACATTTCTTTACAGCCTTAACCATCTGTTTCCATGACGCTGGCAGAAACTGAAATTTGTTGATTTTTTTATTTGTCTCTGTCAAATTTGGTTGAAAACTTCAGCTCTAATCAAGAAATGTTGGGTAGTCAATGTGGTCTAAGAAGCCTGGTTTCCTTAGGTAAGTACGCTAAACAAAGTATGTCCTCTTCATTCATACTGCTACAACTTTTTTTCTAACACAGCGTATTGGATCTAATGATAATCTAAGGAGTACTGCTTTCTTCCATTTAGCTGTCTAGATGAATATATCATTGTAAGAGGTGTAAATCATTGCAGTTTCCCTCATGGCCTTTTTAAACACGCAAGCAAACAACAAACCTGTATATATCCTAATAATATTTTCATACATGTACTTTTCTTTCCTTATGAAAATTTCTTTCAAAGCAGTATGAACCCATGCTCTTCCTCATGATAGTCTGTGAAGACTTAAATGTTGAATTTGTAATCACAGAAGTAAACACTGCAAGCAATACTGGAGGTAGTAGGGGTCTTAAGAATGAAATTTTCCCAAGACAGGTTATGTCATAGTAACTTACATTTAATGGATTATCAGGTAATGGTTACGAGTTTTGAGAGATTTGATCTTTCTTAATTTTATATACCTTTCACTTTTCAAAAGTACTCTTTACCTGCTTTACTGACTGAAATAAACTAATATTACCCTGCTACTTGTCTGAACAGGAAAGTTCAGCCATCCCTTTTATGATTTTCACTCTTTTTAGTTGTTTTGTTTTGTTTATTGTTTGAATTAGCAAATTCCTGTTTGCTAAACACAGTGAAAATTATTTTTAACTTTCATCCTCCTCAAAACTTTATAGAGGCATGCCATTAGTGTTTTACCTCAATATCAGTAGCACAATTACTATGAGCTTGTGGAAACAGCAGCAGGCTCTCAATTACTGTTTTTCTTTGTAAAGCACAGTAAGCTTTCTCACCCAAGAGTTGTTGAATTTGGATACTATCATATGAGTAGGACTCTATGACTATATACTTACATTTCAGATGCCAGCAGGAACTATGGAAGCACTGATTTCACAAATAAGGTTCTTGCACTGTTCAAGCACTTTTCTACTTTTTGTCACTCTTCTACTGTCATTTTGCTCTGTCACAGTGAGAAGGAGCTGCATTAGGGTGAGGAGAGAGTTGAAGAAAGGAAAAAATCTTCTTGTTAAAATTTACCTCTTGAGAGGAATTCCCAAAAATCCCAGAAAATCTGTGGTTCTATGAAAAGACCACGTGTAATGCTTTAGGTAGGTTCTTACAATTCCTTTTGTAAACTGAGTGGAGCAGCCAGTGTATGTTTTGGATTCTCCAGCATTGTAATGTTTTTCAGTATACCATAAGTTTACTCCATACATTACAGTTTGTAAATCTTCGATATTGTGTGCTTTAGAGAGATAAACCATAATTGCAATGACAATAATAAATGTGATACACACCTAAAAATTAGCAGGTAGTTAATATAGAACAAATGCAGGTGGTGGAAGAATTCCAATTTTCAGAAAAAATTGAAAGGAAATGAGAAGTTTGGTGGTAATGCCTTCTGAAGTAAAAGACATTGCATGAGGACTGTACTATGCACATAGGAGAACAGTCATAATAAGATGAGTTGGATGCCTGGATGTAGATTTCTGTGAAGTTGCAGTAAAGGCAGAAACAACATAAATGAATGCTCAAGTAGTGGTCCTCTTCAAGTGCTAAGATACTGTAATTTGCCCTTGTGAAGTCAGTCTGTATTTGAAGTTGAGCTGAATTCAGTAGAAGGATCATCAAGTCTGGGATAAATAGATGAGGGTGGATTTTTTTTTTTGTTTGTTGTGGATTGTCCTATTAAGAAATATCCCAAAGAAATTTTGTTTTGATTTTTTTTTTTTAATAAGCTCAAGATGTTTAGCAATCCTAGTCAATAATGCTGTTCATTCTGCTTATGGAATATGAGGAGATTGTTCCATTTCCAGTTCATGCATAAACATTATGTTTTTCTAACAAAACAGCCGTAATGATCTGTAGAATAACATGAATAATTTGTTGTAAATAGTGTTCTTAATGAACTTGAACCATCTTCATCTGCAGTGTCTGTAAATGCAAAGTGATTTCCTTTAAATCCTTATTTGTTTCAGATTTTCTAGCAAACAGCTATTTTTATCTCCTTTTCCCAACTGTCTTTACCTCACTTATAGATTGTTTGCACTTATGCAGTATTCAAAGATTTGAATTGTACTCTTGAATGTGGTCTGTTGTGTATATTGCATAAGAGAATTGCATTCTGCTTGGATCATTGTACAAACGCTTCCAACACAGATGTTTGCAAGTTCAAACCCAAAATTCAGTTTTCCTGGACACTTTGGACATGATTCCTATGAGCATCCATGATTGGTGGATGTAAGTTTTCCAGAAAGTCTTTTTAAAAGGTAGACAAGTGTGATCAAATTAAACTTGATTTAGAATGACTAGTTTTAGAGCCTATTAATATTGTTCATCCAGTTTCATTTTACTTATTCTACGTTTAATTTTGAATAGGAATATAAAATTTTTATTAATTAATTATATTTACAATCCAGAAACATTACTAATAAAAATATGTGAAAAACCACACCAAAAATTACCCAGAAGATTTTTTTCCATTGCTTCATAGCTTTTGAAAGTTGGGTTTGAGTTGAGTTTAGGTGAACAGCAGAATTTGTTTTGGTTCCTTTCATAGAAGTGCATTACTGGCTATTGATGTAGCTGCAAGCATTTTGTTCTTGGATGTGTCATTTGTGGCAGAGATGCCTATGAAGGTGCAGTTGTCCTGTGGACTGTATAAAGAGGAATGCACTCTTTCTTTTGCAATGACCTTGGGATTAAGTTTTTAAAGGCTATTAAAGGCAAGTGTGTCATGAGACTAAGGACAGAAAGCAATATGGACGAGGAAGGTAAATGGTGGTGTGTGTTTAAGCAAATAAGGTACATTTTCTTGCAAGTGGTACTGTTGCCTTCCTAGAGGGCAGAGTAACCTTCAGGCTGGTGCAGGTGGCTGATGCATGCTCAGCACTGGAGGTGGTAGAGCAGGACACTTTCCTTGAATTGTTAGTACTCTTGGTTTAATTTTGAGGAAATGTTTATTTCCTGAAGGCCACAGAGACATATCAGGCTAACTGATATAAAGTAGGCCTAAAGCTGCCCTAAATAATTCTTTCATGGAGTTCGAGTGGCCAAGCTTACTGTTTTGCACCCCATGGCTCTGCTAAGCAGTTTCTGGCTTTTAGACTTTTATTGTACCTACTTTGGCTTCCTTGATAAAGGTTATTGCCTACTTAGAAGGACAAGGAATACTTTTAAATTTCTCTTTTCACATAAACATTTTTAATTTGGGATGTGGTAAGGTTAGACTGGAAGGGACCGTTCTTTGTGTAGCTCACCACAGATAACAGGCTGCTTTTCAGTTTTTTATCTAATAATCCACCCATTGATAATCAGTGATTTTATAATTAAGGAGTTTGGAAGGAAGTGGATAACTTGCCAGCCACTGGCAAAAGGAGATTATTGCTGCTGAAAACTTTGCACTGAGATCTGTGAATCAACTGACAGCAAATGGGTTAATGCAGGGTGCAGGGAGATATTGAGGAGAGAAATAATGGTCAGGTGGCTTGGGGTGGGGTGGAAGTACGATCTATTTTTTTTTTTCTTGTTTTAATGTTCCAACACTATGTGGGAATTCTAGGCATGATAATATTTCCAGTGAAGTACTTACCTTTAATTTTTTCTAAAAAGGAAAACTGTTTTCAGGCATCCATTTAGTAAGTGCTCTTCTGGCTCTCTGCTTCGACTTACAAAACAACATGCTGTCTTTATATCCTGAGGCTTTTGCAATTTTGATTTACTGTCTTTTGCACTATTATGCTTAATGTGGGAGAAAACAAATCAATGTGGTAATGTATATATTTTTTAATCGTGGCTACGTTACCTGTGTATTAACACACTCTGTTTTTGCAGTGTCATTGCTCTGTGTGTTCAGCTTTAAAAGCCATAAACTGACTCCCCTTGCATTTTACCTATTAAAAGCACTGTTGACTGCAGCAGAAGTAATGGAGGAGCTGGTTTCTGGAAGAAGCAAACTGGACTGGACAAAAAATAATGTTAATTTTTAACTGTTTGCCTAAAGCCTGCTCTTAGAACTATTAAGTGTCAGTCTGTCAAAGTGGAACAGCAGCTGCAAATGAGAATGTACCAGGTCTTCATACTGACCCAGCAGAGAATGATAATGAAATTGCTTAGCTCTTTATCTTCTTTCATTCTTTTTCTTAATTATTTTATGTGTGGCTAGCAGTGCAGACACTAGGTTTCTACATAGATACTCCTATTGGAAAAGTGATTGTTTTGTTGCTTTGGTGATGCACACCAAAGCCCAGGTTCTTAGTGTTGGCTCATCTACCTTACAGGAATATAATTTATGAGGAAGAGGAACCTTCAAGAACATATTTGCAGCTAAACATGAGCTAGAGATGTACAATTTTCTTTTAAAAAAATATATTTAAAAATAAAAATGTCCCGCTCATCTAGTCTAGACTATTAGACTTTGATAAGACTAATGTTTTGTTACATTTACATTAAAGCACAAGTTAAGTGAGAAAATAAGACTTCATATCCCAAATCTTTGCGGTGTTAAATGTACTGTGTGGGAGGCTAAAAATTTTCTGATGTCTTTTGCTGATTGTTTGCCAGCAGAGGATTGGGTTACTTATCATGCCAGGCATTTGCCCTGCGTGAGTTTCATTAAGTGATTGTGTGAATGCCTTTTAATAAGTGTGACCTGTCCCTAAGACTAAGGAATGGATTTGACTGTTTAAGATTTTTACCATACTGGAATCTCTTACTCTCTCCCAGTATTCTATTGCAAAGCTCTCATCATATTTTCAGATTCTAAATGATGAGTAGCTTGGCTGTGATGTTGAGAAAACCTGCTGGCAGCAGGCACAGGTTTGGTCTACGGTTTGTTTTTTTTTAAGTCCTCATCATCTATTTTTTTTGTTTGCATTTTTGTGGGGTTTTTTTTTGGTTGGTTGGGTTTTCTTTTGGTTGCTTTTGGGGTTTTGTTTGTTTATCTTTGTTTTAAACTTTGGTGTTACCTTGCCTCTTCAAAATGGAAACTGATCCAAGAATTGTCATCCTAATCTAGAGGCTACTAGACAGATATTTAGTTCTTTCTACAGCTGCAATCTCTTAGAGAAAATAAAGATTCTAGGAAGGTTTCTTAATTTTTGGGGATGTTACAGTTCCAAGGCTGACACCCTTAATTGTTTAGGCCCTATTTAAATAGGTTTTTACTGCTTGAAGAGCTGGTAGAAATACTCAAGGACATAGCCCATATCTAAATAAGCATATATTATTGTCAGATTTTTTTTTTTCTTAACTCTATGGTCATGGTAGACTGAAAAACAAAGTACTTTTATGGTTGTCTCCTACTTATACAAGATGCTTTGTCTTTGGGAAATTATGTATGTCCTTGGAGAATTATTTTCTCTTACGTGTATTTTTTTTTCTTCCACATTTTATGTGTCTTGCCCAGCTTGTGATCTGAGGGGAAGGATAATTTGTGTTACATTATCTGCATGTAATCCCTTTCATGCTAAGGCACTAATCCTAGTCAGGCCTTTGTGTGTGAATAGGAAGTTCCATTTAAATATAGGAAGAAGCTACTCCACTGTGAGAGTGGGTTGCACCTGGCACTGGTTGCCTAGAGATGTTGGGAAGTCTCCTTCCTTGCATCTATTCAAATTCAGACTAAACAAAGCCTTGAGCAGCCACTCTGGTGGTGTGCTTTGTCCAAGGGTGTTGGTCCAGGTGATCTCCAGAGATAACTTCCAGCTTCAACTCTTCTGCTGTTCTGTGTTATCCTGTGCAGCTAAACCATAACTTGCTCAGTGAACTGTAAAACTAAGGAACTCGGTATTCTCCAGTTTTGTACCCTCTATTTCCCTACTGCTCCTGCTCTTTCTCTGTCCCTTATCTCTTGGACTAGGTGTGGACAATGTTTGTGACTCATTTGGAGTTGTCTCTGCTGTTTGACCATCTTTTTTCTTTCTCTTGAAATACATTAAGGATAAATCACAAGTGAGCTTTCCATGCTGGGAGTGATAGTTTAAATCTCTTAGTTCTTTTTCCACAGACATTTAGCACTCTCCATTAAGTCTGTAGAATCTTAGAGACTTCTCTTGCTCTTTCAAACTTGGTTGGAACTTGATAATGGGTTCTGATGTTATGGGGGTATTGCAGGCGGACAGCCTGAACATTTAAATTTTATTTCCTTTAAAAAATGAGGTTAACAGAAAGCTGTCCTAACCAGCACAGCTTATGTAATCTTTACTTGGTTTTGAGGGCCATAAGATGTTGCTATGGCAGATCAAGATTGCTGCAATACAGCAGCTCTTCAGATATTGCCCTCACCTTGGCTAAGATTCTTATGCCAAAGTTAGAAGGAAAAGGTGGTGCTAAAAGCACATTATGATTCCCTAATGCTGGGGGAATCCCCATACAGCTTGGCAGGCTGGATTGCTGCCTACTCGCTGCTGCTGGAGCAGTGCAAAGCAAGGGCAATGGAGACTTGAATTTGGTCATTTCTGTTTGCAGGCTGAGCTCAGTGCTTAGGGAGTGTGGGAAGAAGGGAGCTCTCTCTGTATTTCCTCCATGTATCCATTTTGGTACAGTGGCAGTATTTGAAGTAGTCCTTTCCTGCAGAAAGCTGAGAGGAAGACTGAGAGCCATTTGTGTGTTTGCAAAGCCTGTCTGTACAGAATCGTCACCAAAGACAAAGCCAAGTATTATATTAGAACTTGGCAATGGCGCAGGCACTATCGCCTCATTAAACGCAAGCATTTGTTTTTTTGTAAAGACAGGGCTATGAGTGGCACAGCTTTTAAGATTCCTTACACTTTGTGAGCACCAGCCTTCAAGTTTGGCATTAGCCTTTGAAACTAATTAAACTTACCCATTTCCCCCCAAACTTCCCATTTCTGTAAATCAGTAAAGCTTGATTAAAACCAGTCATCATCGTCAATAAAGAACAATCTGTCCTAGAGTTTCTGGGTTTTGTCCCGTGCTTCTTTTCTTCTGGGTCTGTGGTTTATTTAATTGCTCATATTTATGAAATTACATCTCTTTTACTTCTGGTTGTTTCCTTATTGCGATGAAGACATTACTTAGGCAAATTCCCCACTCAGTTACATCTGTGCAGTCTCAGTGACTTCAAGGCCCTCCTCACATTTATCTGAGAGGGGAGTTTCCTCATGAGCAAGCTTCTCATTGATGGCAGCAGAGGCAGACCTCTGGCAGTGTTCTAGTTAAGAGCAGCCTAGGAATACATCTCTACAGTGAATATTCAAGCAAATTAGAGCACTAAGTGGAATGATACTGTAAGCAAATTCAATTCAAACTGAAAATACAGGCCCAGCATTTTACAAACTACTATCTTTCATCCTTAAAGCAGAAGTCTGTCTGCTAAGATAACACACAAATTAAGGCAAGCAAATACTTAATACTTTTAGTAGTAATTCTTCTCTAGTATTCCATACATACCTGTACTGAAATTACCCAACCAGTCTGCATTAAGTTTCAGGATGGAGAAAATGTCCTTACATTTATCATCACTTCATCTTTGCTAGGAAAAGGAGCAACCAGACTACTAGCATGATTGGGACAGTTGCCATCTTTATTACCAGGTACCTTGTCCTGCTGAGACAAAATGCTGCAAAAATAGGCAGTGTTTCTGGATCTGTGTCCTTAATGCTGTCATCACCATTTCTCTTATTGCCACTGAATTAGGTGAGTTATGGTTACAAAGCCTCACTAGCTCCATCAATTCTTATTTATCCACAGTGCTTTGGTGCCTGTGGCTCTGTGGAACCAGGTGGGCTGTGGACTGCTTCACATAGCAACCTTGATTAGAATAGCAAAATTAACATCATATTTACTGTTCAAGTGTCTGCTCTACTGCAGATTTCTGAAGAGGTCATCAGAGGGGAGAAACTTGTGCGCTCTAGGTCTTTTTTTTTCTCGTTGAAATGGTGGGGATTGAACACATGGCAAGGCCAAGGATCTGGATCAAAGGCTATGCATAACTTGCTGTCACAGGTGGAATTCTAGCCCTAGTGGGTAGTGCTGTTCTCTTCTGGCACAAAGAGCAATGAGCAGAGGACAGTGAAGGTTGGAGAAGTGAACCAGAACACCTAAGAATGTTGCCCTGCGTAGAAGTTCTGCCTTCCCCATCGTTTACCTTCTTATTTACTTGTGGCAGTTGTGCCTTTGTTTTGGTCTCTTGATAAACTCTACATCAGCTACAGATCAATATGATGTGTCAGAGGTGGATAAGCTGAGCATTTCTATACATAATGCATTGTACACTTCGTGTATGGGAGGCTTCATTTCAGGGTTGGTTTGGGTTTTTTTGTGTGTGTATACACAAAATGCCAACCTTCTGCTTGATCCTGTAGAGTTCTAATTCTCTTGTGCAAGATTATTCTGTACTCTCAAGACTCCTTGGATTAAAGGTACTGAACTTCTCCAAGGGTTGGGTCACTATTTGTACTGTTGTGATCTCTAAAATGCTACAGAGTCTTAGCTGGGACATTTCTTGGCTTCAAGAGTAGTAGAGATGTGTACAATACGGGGTCTGTTCATGTCATTGTGCAGTTGTAAGGGAGATTATTCAGAAACAATAACTATGTAGTCTTCACTGGCCTTAACAGGCTTAGTCACTCACTTGGGGTGGAGCCTTTGACTAGTAAAATTTGGGGTTTTTTTATGATGTTTTAGTGCAAAACTAAGATAATTCTTGACTTCCCTTTTGGGACTGACAGGGTTAGCCAGCTAGCATATATAACTTTATCAGAAATAAAAAGTGTCATGAAAAGGCCTGGGATAACCCTACTACTTAGGTCTAGTGATTTTTAAATTATTTTTTTTTAACCTCCGGAGGATGGACTAGCCCATACAGCCTGGTCTGCCAAGTGATGATATCTGTTTGTGCTGTATTTGTCTTCTATAGCTTGTCCTTTTGATTATTGAAATACTGGTACATAAATGCTGAAATTTCTGTGACTGCATTTAAAAAGTTGTTATAACAATCTAATAAAATGGAGAAATTGCTTTGATATTCCCATTTTGACAATATTTGGCTATGCTGACTTTTGTTGCTTCTTTCCTTATGGGCATTTGTCCCTGATCTCTCAAACAAAATGTCACTGAGTAAAACTATGTATGATGCTGTGTGTTCTAGTTACAAAAGATTTATAACTTGGTCACTTTTATTTATGCCTCTGTGGAGCTGGTGGAATTCTACTGCAGTGTTAAAATGCAGCAGTTTCATTTTCCTGCAGGCAGCAGCCCTCTGGTGGTGTGCGCTTTTTTTCCTGTTTTTTTTCTTTTCCTTTTAAGTCATTTTTGGAGATTCAGATAGACTGATAGAGAAGCCTTTAAAAGTGCCTCAAATTAAGCTGCCACATAGTCCCATATCTCCTCTCTTTTCCTTTCTAGTCCTCACCTCATCACCACCCCACCTAAATTTGCAAGTGGGATGTAAAAGACAAAGAGAGGTTACAAAATTAACCCTCTGGATAATACCAGCAGTCTTATTTGGCAAGATGATATTTACAAAATACTATATCTGTAAAGTTTCAGCTCCCAGAACTACTGCCTGGAAAGGGTATAGGTCGGTGTGAAGTGGGTGGCTCAGCTCCCGGGTTATTCTGAAGACTAGACTGTCAGGAATGCAGGCATTTCTGAGGAGGCTGCTGATGAACTTGAAAATTGAAATATCAAAGAATTTTTTAAGGGATGACCTTAGGAGTCTGTTACATGGGCGTTAAAGGCAGTCATATTGTAAGCTACTGTTTGGAAAAAATATTTTGGCTAATGGGGAAGGAGAATCTTCTCATCAGTGCCCTAGGAGTGAAATTTACCCTTTTGCTAGTATGAGATTTAGCTATAACTTGAGTCTCACTTAAGACCTATTTTGAAGTACTAAGTTATGTTCTGGGAGGTAAAAATGGGAGTTCAGAAAACAGATACAATAAAATATTGCTCCTTACTGGTTTTGAGATAATAAGCCAGAGTTTTTTGCAAATGGCTTTTGAAATTCTTAAAGCTGTGCCAGGAATGCATTTGGCTTCTTTCCTTTCCAGGACTACAGAAAATGTCAAAATCATGCTGTATCTGTGACTGTGCCACTGCGTAAATAGTCTGTAGGAAGACATCCAGTTCATTAACAACTGAATGCTGAAGGGTTTAGGGCAAATAATTCCAGTTAAGATTAGTTGTTTTAAAATGTATTGATTTTTGACTGTGATGTTTGAAACCTACTGTGTGTCTGTAAAGTGAAACCAAAGTTACTGC
This sequence comes from Peucedramus taeniatus, assembly GCA_013400575.1. Taxonomy (NCBI): domain Eukaryota; kingdom Metazoa; phylum Chordata; class Aves; order Passeriformes; family Fringillidae; genus Peucedramus; species Peucedramus taeniatus. Next base: position 92,493 of record WBNO01000761.1, read on the forward strand.
TTAGGTTTCTGTGTTGTTAAGATTTTTTTTTTTTTTTTTTTTGTAATTTTAAAGAAGAACGTGATTGGTAAATAAAAAGCATTAATATACAGAATAACTTCTGTTCTTTTTAGTGATGGACAGTGGTTGTGGCTTATGAGCCCTTGGCAGTATTTGGTTGAACTTCATACTGTGGAGAGCAGATAATACAAATTTGAGGCCTTACTTGATAGTACTTTAGGCCAGTTGTGGTTTAATTGCTGAAAATTATCAAGAGACATTTGTGCCAGCTAAGATATATGATGCAAAAGTGTTGTTTCACCCGTGATGCTTCTAGGTGTGTAAGTCTTGGCTCTTTTTGCTGGGTTTGTCTGAGTCAGGAAGCGAAGGTCCAGCCTAGTGCACAGTTTGGGGATAGAGTCTGACCCTTGCAAAGAACTCTCAGTGCACATAGCTTATATATTAGAGGGGCAGTGACAATTTGTGACCTTTAATGCTTGCAGTTAACAGGGGAGAAAGACATCACTCATTCTTGCCTAACCAACGATCTCCAAAACATGGTTTTATTTTTGCTTATTTAGATTCCTGTTTGTGATTTAAAACAGAACACTGTAACACATGCTGCAGTGGGTTATTAGTAATTTTTTGAAGGCAGAATAGAAATTGGTTATTGCCTAATCAGGCACGTTTAAAAAAAAAAAAAAGGAAAAAAAAAAGACCTTGAGCACTTCATTTTTTTTTCTTCAGCATGCTTGTCAGTTTGGCAGTGGGAGGACTAAAGTGAACAGCTTTCTGCCATCCAGTGGAGAGGGATACAAGTTTTTAAACTAAATCCACCAAATAACAATGCAAAAGCTTCAGTAAGGAAATTAGCTTTTTTAAAAAACTGAATTTTCCCTGGTTTTCGACAAGTTAGTTCAAAAGTTTAAAATAAAAAAAAAATTAAAATTGAGTGACTAGGCTGTGGATGAGGCAAAAGCGCTTGATATTTCAATTCAGAAAGCAAAGTTGTCCTTCTCCACTGATGCCTGAAGAGGCTACCTAGAAAAAGCTAAAACTTAAGGCATCACCACCCCCATTGATTATTCTAAATACATTTTTTCTAATGGAAATCTCAAAATATGTTTCCTTCCAGTCTAAAAATCAGTTCAAGTGGTTTATGGCCATTGCTGCAGGTAGGATGATGAACTTGATAGGACTTTTGTGTTAGTCCTAACACAGGTGCACATGCATCCTAGGAGAAATTAAATCACCTAACCTTGACACAAAAGCAGGTGTGATTATAGTGTTGGTAGCCTGGCTCAAATGTGCAATTTCTTTGGTTTCCTATTGTCTCTTAACTTGCAGAAATACTGAGATTTGAAAGGAAGTGGTTTAAAACGCAGTTGCCTTCTTACTGGTTCTGGTTTTGTGACTGGGTACATGTGGTACTGTGACCTTTGCAATGCAATTCTTGACATTCAGTGTTTGTCTTCCTGTGAACTTGCACAGATGTGCTGTTTCTCCACATTTTGGAAGTCGTGTAAGGCAAGGCAATTCATATACAAAATAGTATTTAAATATCAACTTAAAACAACACTGTCCTGTAGTTTTGGGGTTCTTTTGGTTACAACAGGCTGTTTTACATGAGAGTCTAAAATTCTTTCTGGTCATCAGATTTGTACCATTTGTATTTTGTTCAGAGATTGTGTTTTACACAAAAACTCTCACATAATGATGAGTCAAATTTATGTTCTTGCTACACTTTTTTTTTGTTTCTTGTTGCACCTCTGGTGCTTCATTGACGTTTCTCTGGATTTACAACAATTTGACACAACAGAGCAGTACAATATCCTGCCTTGGATATTTAGGATAACTAATATGGACCTTGTTGTCTTCCAGGTGTCCTTATAGGAGTCACCATACTGAAGTCAGCAAATGGGTGCTACTGGAAAGCTGTTTCAAGTGAGGATATTTTGTAGTTGCTCTTCTGAAACAACTTCAGCAAAGGCTAGGCCATAAGCAGTAAAAGGTATAGATAGAAATATTAGTCAAATATGATTTGATTATAAGCTATACCAGGAAAAAAAAACAAAAAACAACACCCCATGATGCTTTCTCTTATCAGCTGTGAAGCTTATTTAAAATGATATATACTGCTGAAGAGAAGCATTTAGCAATTGAAATGTAAGTGGGTGACAAAGAAACAGTACAGATGCAGCAGCTTTTTTTTCCTCCAGTTTTGTGTTTCCATCTCTGTCATAGTAGCAACTATTGACAGTATTGGAAGTAACTTTTTTGGCTTTCTCATTTCTCTGTGTATTAAACCTTTATTCTTTGGCATTCAGCAAGTCAGTGGTATAGGATCATCTTACTGCTCACCCTTTGATTTTTCACTCTTCCCCTGTGGCAACTTTCCCTGCTGGATGCATGTGGATTTAGCTTGATTCCCAGCCTTGCCAGCAGCATTGTAAAATCGAACTGTAGCATTTGAAAATACTGCTCTATTGAAAAACAAGCTGGAGCAATCCAGACTTGGATATCAAAGGGAATGGAAAGATCTTGGTCCATGCTGCTTTGCAAGCTCAGAACCACAGAGTGTGATTGACTGTAAGCTCACTCATGTTATGAAACACTGAAGGGTATTAAGTGTAATAGCAGGCTGGAAAAGTAGGATATGTGAGATGATGAAGAAGCCTAGAATCTGTCTCTCTCCACAGGCAAATTGGTGCTTTGCTTATGCTGTTGTTAAAATGCCTTGATAGCTCTGAGGCTATTGAGTCGTCCTTTAGATTTCCACTACTTCACAAGAAACACAGTTAAACCATGGCTTACTCCAGGAACAGCCTGAGTTTGTATCCCATAATCTTAGTTGGAGTTGATTTATTTTCTAAGTGTAACTGAAAGATCAGATTTGGTGACTGTGGGCTAGATCCTCAACTATTAACTATTTGGTTAAGAGCCTTGGGTTCCATGCTGCTGGACTGACTCTAATTATGGATTTGACCTTCTATGTAAGGACAGACACTAAAATTTTTAAATTTGGGAAAGGGCCTAGATGTCGGATTTTCTTGTTTGAAACATTGTTACTTGAGAAAAGTATAAAACCACATGCATTAATAAAGGTTTTGGTCTCTGAAGTTTTAGACATTGCACCCTTTCTGCAAGGAGCTGCATATTTGTTTCAGTCTTTGAAAAGGCCTTTCTGTAACCTTGACTGTTTTTTTTTTTTAAACTTTATGTAAGTGGTCTCTGAATTTATAGCAGCTGTATTTCTATGTTGATACAATAGCCACAGTTTGTATATTGCCTCTGAGCTATCCACAAATACCTACAATTCTCTTAGACAATTGACCTTTGGGCCTAGAATTCTTACACTTAGCCTCTAGTCCAGAAATTACTTCTTTTTGTTTCAAGAGATCTCGATAAAAATCTCTGTGATGAGGTTTATTTTGTCTGACTGTTGGCAACAAGAGGTGGTAAGGAAGGGGAAATCAGTAGTTCAATTCCTTGATGGAATGAAATCCCTGAGAAAATAAGGACGGTTCTTTATTTGAGGTTTACTTGGTACCTTCCCAGTACTTAGCTTGCTCCACATCAAACTTAATAATTTTTGTACTTCATTTTCACTAGACGGCCTGTCAGAGCTATCAAAATTGTTAATTTTTCATTAATATCCATTGATAAGGAGTCATGTGGTGAAACACACACAGACTGGGGTACTTTTGGCTACAGGTAAGATTTTAAGTCTGAGGCTTAACCATCTTTGAATTTCAGGAGAGTGAATATAGGAAAACTGCTTTTTTGTTCCAGAACTGTATATAACCACATTCATACTACTTCTCTGAGTGAGGTGCAAAACTGTAAAAGGGCCTGTCTTTTAGATCTGCTTGGACATTGTCCAAAATCTCATGCCATTTCACACCATCAGCCTAGTTCTACTTGTGTATGTCTATGCTGCAATTCCTAACCAGGCAAGAAAGCTCCAAACTGCTGTGGTGGGTCAGGGTGATACCTGGACCTACTAATTAAAAAAGGTCTTGGTTATTTGTGTTCTGGACTGCTGTCAGTTTTAGACAGTCTAGTTCTTGATGAGCACAACAGGGATGTTGTGATTAAAAAAAAGTCTTTTTTTGTCAGACAAGTGTTCTCTCCTGTTACAGTATGGTGTAGTAGATTCGTTCAGTGATCAGTTTTGGAAATGCTGCAGCAACTGACTTCAGAATCACCCCCAACAGTAGGATCTTTTTTTTTTTTTTTCCCTAGTATCTTGGTTAGTAATTGCCTTCTATCTGAATGTGTCAAAGATTACGAGTTGATTTTTATTCTAACATGGGAGTCTATTCTCAATAACTGTCTGTACTTCGGATAGTTGTGATTTTATGTTGCCCCAAATGAACAAAAAGAAGCATCAAAATCCCTTACTCCTTTTCCTTCTTTCTTTGTTTAAAACTTTATTCCCCTATATTTAGTAGAGATAACACACATCCTGGTATTAAGGGGGCATTCTTAATGTAGCATATCTACCTTTCATTATCCTGTGTTTGTCTAACATTGTCTAGTATGTCTCTTTTTAGTCTGATCATCAAAACCGGCAATCTGGATCTTTTCATTCTATCCTGGTAGGATCCTCATTCACTCAGTTTTTGCTGCTGGTCTCTTAATGTTACGTATTTCTCCTGTGCATTTTTGAGGTCNGCTGGGGATGTATCATTGATTTATACTTTGGCATTATCTCATTCTCAAGTACAATTTTAGATTTGATTGTTCAACATTTTGTTGTCAGTTTTGATTACCTCTGCACATTGAGTTGGTATTTTTATTATGCTGTCTGAAGTAATGGTAACTCTTTTCTTGAATGACTTCAGCTAACTTGGGAGTCAGAGATGTATATTACTACTTCACATTAGTCTTTCTATTATGCATTTATTGACACTGAATTTCATCTACAGTTATGCTTTCTTTCCACCAGGTTTTGATATTTCATTATTTTAAGTGCTTAAGTGAGACTTAAGTGTTGGTCTAGTGCTATCCTACTGTGCAAGGGTAATTTTCACCCTTTATGAACTGATGCATCTTGTCACATTAATCAGGGATGTACTATGGATTTCCTAGGGCAATATAAAGGATCAAATTTCCCAATTAACCCCTTCAGAACCAAATTAAATGTTGATGCCAGGCCTAGAATGTGTATCACAAACTTGATGTATCATGATCTGTGGTACTGGTGGTCTATTTTAGTGTGTCCATAGGGAAAACTTCAGCAGTAGCAATCTGCTGGGTACTTGAAATATCCCAAGGTTGAAAGGTGACAACTGGTGCATTCAGGTGTTGAGAGATTTGTAGCATTTTCTTCTGTTGCTTCCTCTATTTGTAAAGTAGGTTTGTGTCAAAACAGGTCCATAAAGCTTTCCCCAAGCTAAAACATTGTTTGATGGGACTCATTTATGCCCATCTATCTTTTTCATTTTATTGAAAAGAAGATCCATTTCTTCTTTGCTGTTTCATGGAGGAGTTTCTAAGTAGGTGAGAAAATGGCTGGACATGAGCAGGTTTGATTTCTTCAGTTATCTCTGATTTTGAGAATCATTTCTTGACACTTCTGTTTTGTCACCTGTAATATTGATAATGGGCCTTACACAAACTACTTAGAAAGTGGAAG
>WBNO01000762.1:1281-31017 GCA_013400575.1 Peucedramus taeniatus
AAAGCTTGTGAATATATTCTGAATCAATATATAGTTTCAAATGAAATCATACCCTTAGGCTCCAACTTCAAGAATTTTAGTACCACCTGAAATATCTGCAGTTGTTATTTGTCTTTGTGTGCTGGTAGGTTTTGGGGGTTTTTAATAAATAAGGTGGCCAAATCAGATTATCAGAATCAGTAGACCTGGGAAGAAAGGGCAAACACAGCTTTGGAAAGAAGGATTTAAGATTGATAACATGCAGAGAAAAGGCTCCTCAGGATACCTGAACTACCATGTTATGTCTGAACTACTTCTAGGTGGGAATAGATTTTTTAAAATGTGTTTGCGTGAAAGATAAACAAATTGTGTGTAAAAATTCCAAGAGGCATTTTCAAGTAGATAGTTTTACATGCTTAGCAGCTGTTAAGCTGTGACCACTGTTAAATGCCTTCAGGGAGCAGAAGCAGCTCTTTTACAAGCAATGTATGAAATAGCAAGAACTTGTAGATGTGTTCTGCTTCTTTCAATTTCAAAGCTTCTAGAAAATGCATCCAGTAGTCTTAGTTTTTCATTCTGAAAAATGTGATAGAAATCCAGGAGATTTTAATCCGTTGCTTTCTCATTCTCTCATATGGAATAGATTTTGGTCTATACCAAAGACCAAGACTGCAGCACGTGGATTGGGATAGCATCAGTCTTTCAACACCAGGAGCAGCTGCTAACTGCTGCTCTTAGAGGAAGCCAGAGAAGAAATGATGTTTCATTTCCTGCCTTGCTCATCTATCAGGAAAGATAAGGGAACTAGAACAGTTCTTCCAAGAGGGCATCTCATTTCCTTCCTGGTGTCTGCTCTGCTGCACTGACTGCAGCTCAGGACAACTAAACCTCTATGTTCTTTTGATGGATTCAACACCTCAGTGGCAGGAAGGGAGACTCCATTGGGCAGTCACCAATTAGACCAGATTTTCTGGGTAGGAGAAGTAAATAGGTAGAAGGAGGAGGAGGCAGTTTATTCTTCTGTGGGGCTGAGAGCACTCTGGCAAGTTATGACTTCCTTCTGCATTTTCTGTGTACCAAAAAAAACTGCCTTTATTTTCAAATTAAGCAACATTTACTGGCGTTTCACGAACACGTAGAGCAAGAAACGAGTTGTTGTTTTTGCAATTTACCTTTGAATGTGTAATATAAACATGCATGTGTGTTTTACAGTGCCTCTGTGAATATTCTCATATTTGTCACATGCAGGTTTGCCTTTAAATATTGAAGAATAAATGAGCTTGAACAGACAAGTAACGAGACATTTCTTCCTACATGGAAGGCTTGCATTTATGAGCCACATATGTCCTACTTGTATTTTCAAATGATAAGCCTTGTCAGATGGTGAACTTGTTTTCTGCCTGATGCTCGCAGAGATGTTTTTTGGTATTTAGAAGTACATTTGCAGATTGCAGATCTAAACCAGTTTCACGGAATGACAGACAAAACTCTAAACACTGTTTCTGAATGTAAGAAAAGATGAAATTATCCTTTTAAAAATTTCTGTCAGTCATTGTAAGTGATAGCAAGCTTCACTTTAAAATTGCAATATAGTGGAATAAAAATAGCTGGGAATAAAATTAAAAGAGAATGCAGTGAATCTAACCTCTGCATAGAATGATACTTTTTAAAAGCTTTAAGGTAAAACCCAGAGGTGGTAAAGTATGTGATTTTCAGTCTGAAAAAGCATTGATAGCCTTAAAAAGTGTCTTACCATGCCAAAAATAATCTTTATGCTAATGGACATCCATTATATTGCCTATAGGTAATTAGAAATTATGGAAGGGGGCAGGAGACCTTGAGTTCACATTAATAAAGTAGTACAGTGAGGGAGGAGGGAGAGTATGTGTAATGTACTCTGTATGGAGTAATGTGTACTGCTGTCTGCAAGACAGCATTAAAGATCATTGAAAGGTTATTTAATTTTGGTACTAAATCAAAGTTGTGGTAGGAAATGGGAGACAAATTTTTTCCTAAAAAAACCCCAAATATGTAAAATTAGGTCTTCATTGGCACTTTTCATATATGGGTTCCAGAATAGTAAAAGCTGTTGTTGCAGCTGCTTAGCTCATTGAGAAGAGTCTCCCAAAGATATCAAGGCACTTGGTGTTTTGAGTGTAGTAGATGGTACTGTCCCTTTATCAGACAGATAAGAGAAAACTGGAGAGAAAAATAGAAATGTTTGTGTGTGAGGGGAAGGAGAGTGTTAGAGACACTGGATAGGAGTGGTAAGGTGTGGGAAACAGAAAATTAAATATATCCATCAGGAGCAGAATATAAGAAGTAGGAACATCCTTCCTGAACCTGTTTGCTAATATGTGCATAGGAAGAAAATGAGAACACAAGAATGGAAAGAGATTTCTTTAAAGCAGTGTAAAGGTATAATAGGAACTGTGGAAATGTTTGTTTATATTCAGACATACTGCACTGAATTCTGAGGAGGACAGCATTAGGGGTGATAGCGTGTGCCTTGATGTTATTTCTGTAAGTAAAAAGTAACATCTTATAAGATTGAGTTACAATGGCATTTGGAGTTCACTGGTGAGAAATGTTTTGCTAGGGCTGCTTTCAGTCCATGGTCATGCTGGGACTCAGGTTTGGGTGGAATTATCATGGTTTACTGTAAACAAAAGTATATACACCTGAACAAACACCATGGTGGTTCAGCTGTCTTCAATTTCTTCCAGAAATCCGGAGAGCCCTCAGCAGCTTCTGGAGTATAATGTGAGCTTTGCATGAGCTAGATGAGATTTTTATGCTGTATTTTCATAATTACATACATAGTGAGAAGTGAAAAAGGAACATGTGAAGACAAATAATAGATAAATAATTTAATATAAACCTCAGTATAGATTTTTCTTTTGGATAAACTATTCTTAAGGTTCCTCTTGAAGGTCAGAAGTTTTGATGAGAGCTTCAAAAGCTGCACTTCCTGAAGTACCTAATTTCATGTTCAACGTGTTTTAAGGGGAAGAATCCAGTCTTCCTGCAGACATTCTTACAGACTTCTACCTTACTATAAACTGCACTCTTCGAAGTTATGTCCACTGGCAAGGCATAAAGTAAATACGTTTAAGTATTGAAAGGGCTCGTTTCAGTGCCCTTACTGTAGATGTTGAGTGCCATTGAATATGCTGTATGGTAATCTCATCCAGCTTCCAGCTCCAGCTCTAGAAGGGTCTCCTCCGTGTCCTGTGCCATATCTGCTGGCCTCTATGTGGCTCAAATACCTTAGGATATCTCAAAGATGCTTACATTTAGGCAACTGACCTGCTCCCACAATCTCAAATCAGAAACCAAACAGGCCAAAAGAACTGTGACCTATTGGAAGAAATTTTTTTACAATGGAGGTGATGAAGCATTGGAACCGGTTGCCCAGAGAGGTGATGGATGCCCCATCCCTGAAAACATTCAAGGTCAGGTTAGATGGAGCTCTGAGCAAATTGATCTGGTTGTGGAAGTCCCTGGTCATTGCAGGGGATTGGAGAAGATAACTTTCAAGGTCCCTTCCAACCCAAACCGTTCTATGATTCTATTGTTGCATCTTTGTAATACTGTAGAATGTACAATAGAATATGTAGTGGGGGTAATGATAGTTCTAAATGTATTTTCTGTGCTAGGGCTAATTATGTGGGGGTGTGCATTCTGTTTTCCCTATTAAAAAATAAAGATAAGCTACTTTCATTCTTGTAGCATGTCTTTTTAATAACAAGATTACGAACAGGTATTAAAAATGCCGACACAAACCCCCAAACAGAACAAAACAAAAAAAAAATCCACAAGCAAAAACCATTAAATTCAGTTTATGTGGAAGTCTCTTTGCCTTTTCGACAAGAAAACCTAAATCTCCATTTTTCAGCATTGTTAAACATGCAGGAAAATAATGCTGTTACGAGACTTAATAGCAGTATCAAGCCCACACAGCTTGGCTCTATCTTCCAGAAGAAACTTTTCATGTGAGGCAAGAATGACACTAAAATAGCACATCTAACAGCACCAACAGTGCTTTTCTGCTAGGTTTAATTTCTGAAGTTGTGGGCTGTTGCTTTTGAAGCTGAAATTTCAGCTGGAGTGTGTATTAGATTTAGTGAGCTGTTTGATTTCATTACAAGGCATAGGTCTGCTGCATTTCTCTGATGGCACAATCCACCTGCCTTTGCTGAGAGAGCTCCCGTGGGAATCAGAGTGTTTGTATGATGATGAAAAATTAAACCTTCCATTTGATGCTCCTTTTTTGAGGCTCTGCAAGAGGATGTTGAAATGCCTTCTGTATAATAGGCAGCTGGAGTAAAGTATTATCAATCAGCGTGGGCATAATGATTTATGTGAGTACATATTTGTCACTGTATGTGGTGACAAACTCCAGTGAAGCTCAGAGCATTTCTTGTGGTTACCCAAGGAGTGTTATTACATTTCCTGTTAGACTTTGATGCTTTCTTTTGGTTGGGTGTTTTTTTGTTTTTTGGCGTTTTTTTGTGTGGGTTTTTTTTTGTTTGTTTTGTTTTTTTTGTTTGTTTGTTTGGTTGGTTTTTGTTTTTTTTTTTTTGTTTGGGTGTTTCGTTGAGTTGGGTTTGTTTTTTTTTTTCCCTAATGCTTGTTTTTATCAGTTCCTCTGTATGCAAGAGAGGGAGAGCTACTTTTGGCAGTTAATCTTCCTCTCTTTAGAGACTTAACCTTCTCTACACACCCAGAAAATACAAACCCTTTTAAAGGCATTGTCAACACTGAGCTGTAAAGGAGCAAGCACAGCAAGTATCTGCACTGCAGTGCCTGCAGCTTGTATGGATAGGCTTGGAGTAATGTGATGTGGCTGCCACACCATTAAGCACAACATGAACTTCAAAAGCCACTGTTTTTTTAATAGGCTCTAAAGCAACCTTAGTGCCAATGTGAACTCCAGGCTGCTCCAGCTTCCTTGCAGGCAGTGCCCAGTTTAGCTGGTTGAATGCTGGGGGTGGAGGTGTCCTGTTCAGCAGCACTGATTTTGGTACATCCTTTGCTATGGTTTCAATTCTGTATTGAGGCTTAAGGACTTCCCTTTTAAATTTTGGAAAGAAATATGAAGGCAAGTCCTACAAATTCATTGCAGTAGCTTCAGTTCTGGTGTGTTTTGGGGGGTGTTGCTTGGAAGGCAGCAGGTGCTTTCCACCTCCTCAGCTTAGGTCTAGGTTTCTGCAGAATGTTGTTGTTTCTTCTTTTATTTAAAATATATTTATTTATTTATTTATTTATCCAAAGAACATTAAGTCTGGTTTTAACTTGAACAGATTTCTATTAAAAATTTTCTATGTAGTGGTATAAAGATAATTTTCATGATCTTGTTCATAAACTCTCTAGCCTCTGAAGCTATTAATTCTTTAATGAGTAAATTACCTCATCATTTTTTCCTGAGGCAACAGTGTTGTCCCAGCTGTGTGATCTTTTCAGGGTATTCCCAAAGAAGAAAAAAAAATTTAGCAACAAGGTCAAAAACCCTGAAGGATTTCCTGCTAGCAATTACATTCATCACGTGCAGCTCTCTGGTGGCTTCTTGGCCTCACTAATTGCCTGTAGTGTGAAGTAATTTTATGTCTAAAATAGTTTATGTGCCTCTAGCTTGGGTGAAGGCCAGAAACCGGGCCAAAAGTTGCAACTGCTAATCGAAACAGAATCCAAGCTGTTGAAGAAGTAACTTGGTCTGTCCCATCCTCTGTCATAGCTGAGCTCAGGTCTTTCTTCCACTATTTTTTAAGGTGAATTAGTGATCTTAAACCAACCAGTTGGCATTCTGCAAAGGCATGTGGATTGTCAGCTGCTCTCTGTGAGCTGGGGTGGAGTTCTGTTTCTGAGTCCTGATAACATCCAGGGGGCTCCAGGGGACCTTCTCTCCTCCAGCTACTGCAGCTTAGCAAGGAATCATCAGACTGGAGTGTGGGACATACTGATGTGTTATCAATAAGAGTCTGAAGAATGGGACATTTCCCAACAAAGTTGTCTTTTCCAGAATGCTCTGCTTCCCAGCCAAAGGGGCAGACTAGATTGTCACACAATGAGGTAGGTTTTAGTTCAGGTTTTAGCTTTTGTGTTTTTCAGATTCTGTTCTGCTTTAGTGTGTAAGTCTAGGCTTTATATTAGGGGATAGTAAGCTCTCTTCACAGAGTAGGTAGACAAAACAATTCCTTCCCTAGCTGGAGACCCAAGGACAACTGATCCAGATCTCAGGCCCAAGACCATAAACAACGGTGGAATGGAGAGAGAAAAACAGGAAGGATGGGACTTCATGGGCTAAACCTGTAATTGGACAATTAGCTCCAATGTGCTAGTGGAGCAGAACTTATAAAAGTGTGAGACCCCGTGACCTGTCATCCATTTTGTGGCCATTTTGGGTTGTGCTGCCCAAGGTGGATCTATTTGAGGCCTCTTAATAAATACCTACTTTATTCTTTAGCTCTCCCTACTCTCTGTTCTAGGTCAGCCTTCGCAAGGCATCAAGGCTATCAGGCAGGGGGAATCCACACCCTACCTTCTGTGTGTACATCCACACACATGCCCACACGACATGATCTGCCACTCCTATTCCTTAGGCAGCATGGGAACTGAAACTGTTTTTTGGCAGGGATTTTTTACACTGTTTAAAATATTAAAGGAATTTGTGTCCTGGTTTTCATTCTATTTTATTAAGAAAGAAACAAGTACAGACCAAAACCAATCTTCCTTTCTGATTCCCTCTTTTCCCTTCTCTTTCCCATTGCCTGATAGGTACCTGGGAAGAATTGACAATTGGAGGAGTAACACTTCTTAGAGTGATGCAAATGATTGGCTTTCCCTTAAATCAGTTCAGTCCCCCGGAGTGGTTTTACTCCTTGCCTTTATTTTTTTTTTCCATTCTTATACCTCACAGCTCATACTACCCATGTAGCCAAGATAGATATCCTGAACAGTTTAATTTTTTTTTTTATGTTTTAGGATAGCAGATCCTGGAAGATAATAGAGTGTTTCTCCATAAATCAAGTTAAATTGGAAGCACTTGGCAACAGTATTTTCCCATGTATGGGTACAGAAAAGCTTTTTCATCCTCCATCTGGAAGTTATGGGTAAAAATTAATGTAAATTAGGAGGTGCTGTGTTTCTGTGATGGCATCTTTTATTCTTGATCCTGAACAATCAGCATAATTTCCATTCACCTTTGGTGTTATGTTAGATATCACATTTTCTTCACTAAATAAGGTTTGTTTGCTGGAATGAAGGATGCACTTTATGCTCAGCTTGCTGAAGTGCCCTTTGCTGTAATTCAATGTGACATAATAATGCTTTGAGTGTCTTTTTCTTTGCGCATATCGTATGCAGTATGGGAAAATTAAGAAATCATGGCTATAGTGTCGCTTGTCAGGAAGCCCTGAAACTTTCTCTTACCTTATACCTTCACTTTTCATCTTGTGCAGTTTACTAAAAGAGAGCAAAAGTGGTTTTCATTTTGAGTGACAGTGTGGCATCAAATAGCCCATAGAAAAAATGACAGCACGGCTTCTCAAATAGGAACATTGTGAAATAAGGTATATGGTTTTCATGCTAAAGAAGATTTCAGTCTCAGTTGTCTCCTTAATTATAATTTAGGAGTCTCCAGCATTGTAGGAATCCTAAAATTTGGATTCTGAAAGAGCAAACATAGTTCAGTGGTGGTTTATATTTACTAGCCAGGAGGAGGTGCTAACATTTTTCTGGCTGTATGGAACATGTAGATGTAGATTTTCAGCATCTGTCCATAAACTCACACTGTCTGCCTCACAGCTTTCTACATGCCTCTCCTCTTGCATTGTCTTTTAAATCTCTATGCTTACTTATTCTTTCTTAATGCTGTGCAGAATTGTGAATATAGGCTCTTCAGTTGAAAATATAGTCTATGTAGTGGAGTTTTTAAGTCCCAAAGACCCTTTTAGTTTGCTTCCTAAATTACTGACAGATCTGAATGTCATACTGAATTTAACTTATAACAATCTATTTCATTGTATTTTTGAGATGAGAGAATTAAAAGTCAAAGCAGCAGGGATAGAGTGAGCTAGTCTTGGAATAACTACTCAAACCCTGATTTATTCTCATATTTCTTCTCTGGAATACATGGAGTTACATAGGGCATGATCTAAATACTACAAAAGTCAGTTAAAGGTCCTTTACCAGCTATATGGCCACATGTATATTCTATGCAATTCTCAAAAAAAGCTTTTGTTCAAAGTAGCATCTGAGCACGTTTTAAAATATTTTGGAAGTCCATGGAATGCAAACGTCTGCATAGATTGAATATATTTATCTAAAGAGGGAGTGATGTTAATGATTATTTTTACTCTTACTCTGAAACAAGGACCTCAGCTCCTGATTTTGTGCAGGATAGGCCTGCCTAGAAACCAAGAATCCATTTATGTGACCATCAATACTGTAGGCATCTCACTTCAGTTTCAACCTAAAAGGATCAATACAACACAAAGAAGGAGAGGAAGGACTGCTTATTGGTCTAATTATCTATCTAGAGCCTTGTATTTTCTTTTTCCCTTAATGTTTAGAAAGTCAGGAGTAAAGCATCTTTTGTGAAAAAAACAATGTTTGAAATTAAGATAAATGTGTTCATACAGGCAAATCTGCCCATTTCTTAAAATTTAGAGTGCTGTCTGAAGATGTCAAAATATGACATTGCAGTTACACTAGTGACTGCAGTTTACTATTAGGAGTTTGTAAGTATAGCATATGAAGAGGTACCTGATGCAAAACTGATTTGCTTGGAAGTGGAAGGCGGTTACACGTGCATTGTGAGATCCCCCAGAGAAGCAGGAAAAATTTGTACTAGCTGGTCACTCTTTACAGCAGTATATACAAGAAAGAAACCAAACCTTGTCTTGTCTACCTTGAGATTAATCTTTGAAGGCAATGAAAGGTATTCTTAAATATGATGCTAATATTCAGGCTAAAAGTGGCCCTTCCTTTTTTAGCCCTGAAATGCTTCTCATTTTTGTTTCTCAAATAATTATTACTGACGTTATGGATTAATGACTATTAAGTAAGTCGCCTGCAGAAAAGGAGGCAGATTTGAAGGCCTTTTTTTCCCAGAAGTGTCTAAAAGTGGTCTTTGCAGCCTTGTTCTCTGCAGAACTTGATGCATCACCCTGTTAATCCAGCCTGGAGAACGCCTTGGGCATGCTGTGGACTACCCTGTGCCCTAGAAATTGCTCGCTTCCTTCTGAACCGCCCTGCCAAAATATTGACAGTTCTAAAACCTGGGCTTTCAAATGAGCCAGGCTGAGCTTCCAACAGCTCACAACCAGGTCTCCATACTACCGTGGTGCCCTGTGGTGACCTGAAGTTACCTTGACACGGCTCTCTGGGAGAGTGTCATTTCCATGAAATTAGTTTTAGCTGTGTTGTGTAGGAATGATATGAACCTGGTGTTGTGATTCCCTATTATTATTATTAGAAAGAAGACTTATCTTCATTTCTCATTTTGTTTCAAAGAATATAGTATTCAGATCCGTCCAGGCTATTGATCACTGATAAACAAAAGAGTAAAGTCAAAATGTATCAGCAAAAAGTAGACACAGAAATTTGATGCAGATATGTAAGTAGGTAGTTACTTATCACAGAATCACTAGGTTGGAAGAGACCTTCAAGATCATTGAGTCCAAGCCATGCCCTAACACTTCAACTAAAGCATGGCACCAAGTGCCACATCCAGTCTTTTTTTAAACACATCCAGGGATGGTGACCCCCACCACCTCCCCGGGCAGACCATTCCAGTACTTTATCACCCTTTCTGAAAAAAACTTTTTTCTAATATCTGACCTTGGCACAAAGTCTTATGACTTTGTCTTCTCGTTCTTTCAGTTGCTGCCTAGAGAAAAAGACCAACCCCCACCTGACTACAACCACCTTCCAGGAAGTTGTAGAGAGTGATAAGATCACCTCTGAGTCTCCTTTATATAAAGGAGTATCTATTGGCCTGCCAATAAATTATTTTAGTCTGAACTTCTTTCCATCAAATTAAATGCAAAGCACAAAATCTGTCTCTTGAGATATAATTTAATGATATTCAAAAGAGTTTAATTACATAATTACTGTTGATAATAAGAAAAAACAGATGCAATCAAAGTTAGCTAACTTCAAGAAGTATTTCAAGTTTCTGAATTGTGTTAAAATAAAGGGACATGTATTTTTGGCTTATATATGGCATATATGTTGAAGTATGCAAAACATAGTTTAAACATGTATGTGCATTAGTGTGTGTAAATGTGTATCTTAACATGCATTATCTGTATGTGTGTATGCACATGTTCATGTATGAACGTACATTCATGTTCTTACAAATTATGGTAAAGAGCAATGTAGTGATGGTGATATTGCTTGTACAGTGGAAATATCCCAGAAAATCCCATTTTGGCTCTAAGTGTATTACCCATTTTAAGAGGATAGCTTTGTAACTGGGAGCATTACTAAACTTATTTTTATTGCATACTTGTGTTTGGATTATGTAGGCATATTTTGAATCAAGCATGTGCCCTGCCAAATGGCTGGTGCGGTTTGCCAGTCATGTGGAAAAGCAAAAATCTCTATTTGATTAGGTGCTGACAGATATTTATATATATATTTCACCATTTCCAAATATGTTCATATAGCTGTAAGCACTTCTATTTTTATAAAGCTTAACTCTTACTGATCATGCAGAACTGTTAATGATCCAGATTCAAAGAAACTTCAGTCATTTAAGAGTGTCTTTGGAATGTTGTTGCTGAAGTGCTTAACTGGAGTCTAATAATGCTGTCTATTATGATGTTGCCAGAATGCTGTCCTTGCTCATGCAAGGGTGTGGCTCAAGGCTGGGAGCTGTCTCTTCATCTCCTTGCACTCCAGGGTCTCTCCCTTATGTGTTCTTGTGTTTATGTTTGCTGAAGGTCAGTAAAACCAAGTGTCCTCAACCATCCCCACTAATTTTTAGCAAGCAGCCATAGCAAGTGGGAGCAGCAGCACCTCCTTTTGACAACAGCAGGGTGGGAGGGATTATGTTCTTCTTGCACCCGAGTAAATTCAGACCCACTTCTGGCAGTTGGGCAAGCAGCTCATGAAGGCAGAAGGTAAATGCTTCTCTATTTCTTCTTCCAATATTGTGTCTCTGTGCAGAAATGTATCTAAGATTAATTGTCTTGGGGAGAGAGGAAAAAACCAACAAGCATTATATGAGTAGCAGTGAGTGTGATTTTGCATTGGTCTTAGCTCAACACTTGTCCAGGAAGGAAATGTCTTTCTTTTTTCCCCCTACTGGATCCTGGGACTATCTCTGTATTTAATGCAGTGCTTTTTTAATGAAAATTATGTTCTTGGGAATGACTAACACATCAAGAAGAGTTACATAAAAAATGCTGAAGTAATTTAAAGCATTGCAGAAATTATTTTGGATCACTGTGCCAGTCTAATGTGGAAAGCAGACAGCTGGCTTTAAGTAAAACATTAATATATTGGTATTGGAAGTTAACAAGCCTTCTTCAGTCAGTTAAATAACAGAAAGGCAAGAAATACCACAGAAATCAAATTCTTTGAAGAGCAGTTGTAAGTTCTCTGTTTCCTAAGCAGGATCTTGGAAAATGTTATTTTGGTCTGCCTTACCTTTTGGTTTTTCCCTTGGCACTTAGCAAACTGCAGGTCATGTATTATGAACGTAGTCTAATACCAAAGTCAGGATCCTGGCTTCATTAACTTCTACCTAAGGAGAGATGCCTCAAGCCGATACACTCATTCATTTGGCAGTTTCATCAATTCTGAGAGAATTACTGCTTTTTCTTCTGGCCTGAAGCATTAAATTGGTCACTGAAATTGAATCTCAGGTTTCTAGAAAGTGAAAAATATCACATAATGTACAGTTTTTGTATTAACCAGCAGAAACCTTGTCGTAGCCTTTGTTTTCATGTAATAGTGATATACAGGTTTTAGAAAATTGGCAGCCTACAGGACTAAAGGTTTCAAGCCAATTTGAAGTAAGAAGATAAAGCACTATATGCATAAAAATGTATTGAAGTGTCTCTTCACTTTCCCTTACAAGAAAAGGGGAGGATCTGTCTTATCTATGGACAACTTGGCATTTTCAGGATCAGTTCTCCCTTCTTTGTAATCTGCATAAGCTTCTCCATGATCAACTGTGAATCTCCACAGCACTTTATGTTCCCCAAATACACACTACTTTTGTGGCCAGGTTGTATGAACACCGACTGGACACCATCTTGCAATGCATTAATTACAAATGTAGAGACTGCCAGTGGAATTTCTAGGAGTGCTTGGCATCAAGCAGATTTGCCAGCTCAAAAGAAGCAGAAAGCCTCCCTTTATAGTCTGCCTCCTCTGCTAAACCCTGTGATTTGAAGCTCGTGGTTCCTCTTACTAAGCTGATGTGTCCTACCAGGGGAACCTTTATAGTCCACAATTCCTAGGAGCAGTTTTTATGGAAGTATTTGCTCCTATTTTTATTTATTTTCCTTTCCTATTATAAAGCAAGTCAGTTTTAAGATAATTTCTTGCATGTTTTTATGTGCCTCAAAGCCATTGACAGCAGCTTGACTCTTTTTTTCCTTCTCTCCCTCACACCCTCCCTCATTTGTTCCCATAACCTAGAGGCATTTTCTTTTCTAATGTATAGTTTTCCCCACTTCTATCAATCTTTGATTATGTTATTGATCATGATTGTTAAGGTCACTCTCCTTCACCAAATATTGACATGAATAAGTGGGTGTAGATGTCCACTTAAAAAAATCCCTATGTTGCAGAAAGAAAATTTCCTTTTCTTCTGTTGGGAAATTGTGCCTTTCCTCCAAGTAAGTTTGTGGTGAAGAAATAAGGTGTTTTCTTTAAGTGAGTTAAGGAATGTTTGGGGCATTTGCACAATTAATACTGCTCCACATAACGCATATTTAGATGTCTTTAAAAAAGTAGCTTAGTTATAATTACATCATTCACTTCACAATCTGCTTTACAGGACATAAGGCTTTAGTATTGGAATTTTAAAAGTCAGAGGGAATGAAAGCTGACCTGCCTAGGAATTGGGCTCTATTGCTACAGCCAGTAAATACTGGGAAGTCTTCAGGTGTATTGTATTGAGCAGAACAATTAAAAATACTAACCACAAGCTATATACCCTAAGATGTACCATATGTAGCAGAAATATGGGAATAACAGATTTATGTGTAGAAGCTGGATTTTAAACATACTGAGAGTGTGCTTATGTAAAAGAAAAATTAATTGGAATTTTCATTATTCTTTTAAGGCAGAGTCAAGACAATGTCGCATTATACGTTAGCTGGATCCCATTATTCTTTGGTATATGACTTATGGAAGTTACATGGCATGCAGCTGCATTTTGTCATGCATTTTGATGATGTGTTTCTTCAATGTTTGTGTATGTTGTACGTATCCTATAAATTTTGTGTAAGATGGAGCTGTCTGAGAATACTTACCTGGGCTTGCACTAATCTAAAATTGAGACGATTATAGTTGCTAATAAAGTTGGGGTGGAAAGTGCAGGATTATTTTAATCATTATTAAAGCAATTAATTTCTGAAATAAGATAGAATTTAAAAGCCTTCATTCCTTTTTTATGTTTGTGTGCACAGTATTTTAGTTAACTGCTTGAGGTCCTGATCTTTTCATTCTATTATTACAGACTCCTATAGTAATGTTGTGGTTCACTATACAGTCAGTCCTTGTTGCCTCTCCAGTGGCTCTATCAAAGGAGCCTTGCAAACATGCATTTGAGGACCTGAGTTCTAAAAGTACTTTTGAAGACTGAAGTATGCTGGTGGAAATGAGTTCTGATTCAGTTGATGAGTTACGATGATACACATTTGCACTTTGATTCAAACTTCATCATTTTAATGTTTAGTTTTTACACATTATGCTTCTTAAATAGTGCCTTTAATTTTCATTTTTCATGAGAAACAGTATCTCAAGTCTTTGGAATTTTATCTGTATTATTTTTACGATATCAAGTTGTCAGTCCATTTCACTCATGCACAGTTGGCCATCTGTCCAGATATTCTCCCTTGGAATGATGCTCAATATTGCATCCACTTTGGTCATAGTTCCTTTCAAATATTATTTTGTTGTTATCTACTGTGTAGCTGATGGTGAAAGCAGACACCTGTCACATTTGTCAAAGAGCTTCCCAAAGAAAGAGGGCCTCTTCTAATCTTTTCACAGCAAATCAGAATTTCTTCAGCTCTGCAGGTTTTTAATGCTGTTTTTTTTGGCATGGTGCAGTATTCTTTTGTGTTAACCTTGGCTGACTGCCAGTTGTCCACTCTCGGGTTTTGATGGTTTTGATGGCTCCTGAGGTATTAGAAAGTCTTATTCTTCCAGCCCCGTGTCCAAAGAAGAGGTCAAGATTCGTCAGTTCTGCTTTTCTAGGTTGTTTATTTTTTCTTATCTAACACATCCTTTCTCTGACCCGCTGTGATCTGTTCAGCAAGCCAGGCGGAGGCACAACTCCCACCTTTGGGGTTGTGTTAACTTTTTATACTAAGAACTACGTGTACTTTATTTACAATAATTTTCCAATACTTATCACCTATGTTAGACAGTTTGTCTCTGGCTCTAAACCAATTAGAAATGCCAACCATCAAGCAGAATATGGAGGACAAGAAGAACAAGAAGAAGGACTGGACCACACCCAAATTCCTCCATCTTGCTTCCTGAACCCCTCTTCTAAAAACCCCAAAATTCTACTTTTTCACTCTGTGACAAATTAACTATCACTCTATTCAAACTCTTGTGGCTTGTCAATCCTCACTCAAAGTTGGTCATTTTCTCCATGGGCTAAAATCGAAGGCACAGGTGTTTTTGACTCTGTGCCAAGGTCTCTGAGCCCCTTGCCAGGGTCCCGAATCATCCAGGGCAGCCAGAGGAATGTCCTGGGTTCCAACAGTCCACCATGCCACTCTTGGTCCCCCTTCATGGACATGAAAGGGAGAAATGTTTATGGATACATATAAGAGCAAGGAGATTTCTTAATAATTACTGAAGGGGGAAAAACAGACTTGAGTTGAGAGAATTATTTTAATTCATTTCATCATTAATTAATTGTAACAGAGTAGAATACTCTGTGAATACAGAGTGAGAAACATTGAAAAACTAAGAATACCTTGCCCCTACCCTTCCCTTCTTCAGAGGCTCAGAGTCTTCTCACCTCTTCCTGTTCCCCTCCCTGCACAAGCCCTGAGTGATGCACGGAATGGGGAATAGGGGTCGTGATCACTTCATAATGCTTCATCTCTGCTGCTCCGTTCTTCCCATGTTCTTCCCTTTCTCCAGCACGGGGTCCCTACTCAAGGATACCGTCCTTCACAAAATTCTCTGTCCTGGGTTCTTCTTGGTAGCTGCAGTGCTTCAAGAATTGCTCCAGCATGGGTTCTAGTCATAGGGTTCAGTCCTGCAAGAGTGGAGTCCTGCTCATTGTGGACTCTCCACAGGCTTCAGCTTCCTTCAGGGAACTTCCACATAGTCCAGTGTGGACTGCAGGTGCAAGTCTGCTCTGATGTGAACCTCCATGGGCTGCAGGGGCACAGCTGCTTTGCCAAGGGCTTCACCACAGGCTGTAGGGCAATCTGTCCTCCTGCACCTGGAGCACCTCCTGTCCCTCCTTCTGCACTGATGTTGGTGTCTGCAGAGCTGTTTATCTCAGATATTCTCACTTTTCAGATGCTGCACAGCCTTTTTCACTCTTTCCTAAATTTGTATCCTAGAGGTGCCATCACCATTGCTGATGGGTTCAGCTGTGGGCAGCAGTGGGTCTGTCTGGGAGCTGGCTGGCATTGGCTCTTCGTCTCACAGAAACCCCCCTAAAGTGCCCTTCCCTTCTACCAAAACCTTGCCATGTAATCCCAGTACAAATATAAAAAAATTGAATGTATGATGTAGGGAAATAAAGTCTTAATGACAGTATTAACAGCTACAAATAATCGGGAGCCAAGCTGTTTAATTAAAAGAATCAGTGCTCTGCTTCCTTCTGGAAGCCTGTGTTTTCATAAGGAATTTTGCTGCAAGGTAGGAAATTTCTGAAACTTGGTTTCCTTCCTTTCTTCTATTCTGCCTTTCTCTCCAGGCCTTTCTCCTCTTCCGTGGGAATTTATTGTAACGTTTTGCATTTAAGGGCTTCATTTACACGATTTCTCTTGAGCTTGTATCATGAGTATCCTTAAGCATGAGACAGGGATGGAATGGTTTATGTAAATCATCAGACTAAGTACTCCCAACTGTGGGTTTTATTGAATTTGATATGGCACTCCTTGTGCGTGCATGAATGGTGAATTGTATTGCATTTATTCCTGATAAATTAGTGTCACACATAGAGTAGGAAATTTTGATAAAACCATTTATATACTTCTCTTTCAACATCACTGAGAAAGGAGTTGTTTTTTAATGAGATATATCTGTTAAAAATCTCAGAGCGAAAACATCTGTCCCAAATATTTGTACTTTTGATTTGCATCAAAGACACCTAAAACCTAATTTGATGTGCCTCTTGGGCCATCCTTGAAATTCAAAACAATTAATAAATGCTTAAGACCAGCATTAGCAATTGAAAGTACTGGAGAGAGAGCCTCTAGGGCATCAGAATTTTCCATAATGAAAGCTATTTGCTTTTATTTTTTCTCTTTGTGTCCTTACATTTTTCAGACCTACCTGTGTTGTGTTAAGAAGTCACTAGAGTTCATGGTTTTTATACATTGTAGTGTTTGTGTAAGTTTTATTTGGGCTCTTTGGATTGGTTCTGCTCTAATGGTTAAGTACTGTTAGTGTCTAAAAAAAGAGGGATTTTTAAAAAAAAGTCAGAACTGCTTGTGAATAAGAACAGAGTATGAGAAAAGGCCCTGCTACATCCGTGATGCAGAATGCTGGGAACAGGGCTCTGACTGTCCTCAGAGAGAGAACAGGAGTTTTACAATTTACAAGAAACAGACGTGCTGGAGAAGAGACTACCAAGCCCTTGGAGGAACCAAGCAGAAGGTCATGCCAAAGCCTGACAGAATTAGTGTGATTGTGAAACTGTGCAATATTAGTTTGGAAAGAGCTTAGGCTAACTAATCACCCTTTTCAAGTTAAAGCTGCACACTTCATGTTAGCTTTACAAGTATCTGGATTTGCTGAGGTGAGAATCAGCATGGTCCTCCTTTACTGCTTGTCAGGTTATGTCTGAGTTTGGGAGCTCAAAATTTGTCACTCTTTAAAACTTCTTCACCATATGTGGTGCAGAAAAATGCAACATACCATTCCCTAACTGCTTGTTGAGCAACATGCTTTGTGAGCTGAGCAGGAGATGAAGGGGTTATAGTGCTTTATAGTCCCTTCCTTTTGGGTCTTTTTGCTCCATGACAATTCAGGGGTAGATATCAGTGATTCAGTTTTTCCATTCAGAGAGTGCCAACAATAATTTTAATAATTGCTTTAAAATTTTGAGAATTCAGTACAAAGCATCCCAGTATTTACAGAAGACTGTAATGCCATGTGTAGATAGTAGAATATGAAAGTATATTATCATCATAGTGCCTAGTTAGCATGTACTGCTGCTGTATTTCTCTTTTTTTCCACCCAGCTTTATAGAGTTTGATTTAATTCTCTTTTACTGTTTCTTAATTTAACCTGTAACCTCTGTGAAATAAGTTGTTTTCAGGAAGAAAGTGTTTATATTACAATGATGTGTTTGCATTGCTCTTATTTCTCTTTGTAAACTCTTTGTTTGTGGTCTGTGAGCAAGTGATTAAAGTCTGTAAGGGTGAAAAAAGATTATGTGGGTGAAGCTCTGATTTGAGACACGGGCAAATGCAAGATTAGTACTGCATCAGCAATGGGGCTTTTGATTTTTGGGCCATTTATTTTCTCTTTGCATCATAGACCTTTGTTAAAATTAATTCATTGGTATTGGGTTTAATTATCACTGTGATTTATCAAAATATATGTCTATGTACTGTATTTATCCATCGCAGAGCAAGTGGGGTAAGGGGTGTTGGTTTTGAGTCTGGAAGGCTTGCAGACACAAATCATTAAGTGCTGGTTAGCTAAGCAGCAGAATGAAGGTGTTTGCTCAATCAGTTTCAGCAGAAGCAGCTATTATTCAGTTTATTTGAGTTGATCTGCACTGATGAGGATAATAACCAGTTTGGCATACTCTCTTTGTTTCCTTGGCACTAGCCAAAAGCGCTTGAATAACATGATTGATACTTGAGTCTAAATCTTACTTTAGCAAATCTGAAGGGCTGCTAGACATCCTGGAGGAATCCGTCAAAGCAGAGAGACTTTCAGGTCTTTGGGCTATTTTTGCTTCTATACTTGCCCTCTTTACAATTAATTGTTCCCCGCAATTTGTATAGGGCAAAAAAAATTAGAGCATCAAAACCTCTTCTGAAACCTGTGATTTGTGTTGGTTCACTTGAGGCTGCTTGCTTTGAAGGCTTACTGTACTAACTTGGATGTTTTTCCCCTTGACATCTTTTGGTTCTGAAGAAATCCCCCTAACTTCTGCGAAGCATGCAAAAAAATAAAGGAAGAGTTACACATTATACATACTTTAATTCCAGACTGCTGTTAATGCTTTCATTCCCTATAGGGAATGTTCCCACTATAGTTACGCCTAAGGGGGCAGTTCATCTGGAATGCTTTTTGCTTAAGTGCAATTGCAATTTCAAGGCAGTGAACTATCAGCTCAAAAAAGATCAAATTAAAAGTTGTTGATTAGTGTTCTGCACATCTGTTATATAGACCAGCTTACAGACATCTGCATTTAAAAATACATAAGGGGTGTATATTCTAGCCTAATCTTCACAGATTCAAGGATGATGGTTAGAGTAGGCAACGTGCAGTACTAGTCACATTAACTGCTGTTGCCATGACTGTGCTGGTGCCAGTAACCATTTCTAGCCTCCTTTGCAGTGAGTGAAGCCACTTTATTATGGCCACTTTTTTATGGCTTTAGCATACCTGTTACACACAGACTGAATGCTTACACATTGCTAAGTCTGCCTGTGCAAACAAGTACATAAACCACCTCAGTGTGTGTGGTGTCTCTGTAGCAGCCTCCATCCATCTCCATCACTTTGCTGGTGCAGGCTTCCTTTCTGTGCTCCTGCATCTTGCCCTCTTCTCATTGATGCTAGCAGAAAGCTGGTCACTTGGGATGAAAAATTAGTGTGTCAGGTGAAGCTTGCTTTTCAGCCAGCACAGAGCTGAGGTACTGAGCCTTCAATCTCACTCTCTGGCTTCAGATCAACAGACAAGGCTTGGTAGCAGCCCCTTTCATCTTGAAAAGGAGTCATAGTTAATCTCTTTAGTGTATTAGAACAGCAAGGGCAGAACATTCATGATGCTGAATAAACAACCCTGCTGATGACTGCTGAGTAATGTTAAGCTGTAATAAGAAAGCTTTATAGTTGTTTTTGTTTTCACACATTAATCTCTGTTTTGTGAGATCTCTTGAGTCTTTATATATTTTGCCCACATTTTGAAGAAGAACAACATGATCAGATAGTTGAGGGTCTAACTTTCAAACACTTTTTTATTTGTGGAGTGGCGGCCTTGTAGGAAAAGAGCAGCAGCATTAGGACAAAACTGCTCTGTTTGCTGCTGTCGATCTGAGGGTCACCAGTATTGAGGCACAGGGGAGCTTCAGTGCACGGCTGCTTTTTCCTGGGCTGCCCTTCAAACTGAAAGCAACTTTGCCATGCCAACCCACAAGGAACAGCTGTAGCACTTCATCGTCGGAGAATTCCTCCCAAGTTCCCAGATGTGCATCAGAAAATGTATTACATATACATTACACCAGATAAGGACTGATAACTCTGCTGGCAGATACAGTTGGGCACATTTTGCTTCCAGTGTCCTGTACATGTCATGTGCAAGTCTCAGGAATTTCCTGCATCTCCTGCCTGCTCTCACAGCAGTTGCCCACACGTCTGTGGTTGTCAGCTACATCAGCAGTCAGGAAGCACAACTGAAATGTAAACAGTTTAACAGTTCAACAAGATGGAATGGCTGCCCTGAATATTTTCCTTGTAAGTAGGTGTTGCATCTGGTATGTGCTACTACAGTTCTAGGTGATAAAGCTCACATGTCAGACCATATAATCTAGGTGTGGTGTCTTAAAATTTCATTTTCAGGGTTGTGTGGTTGTTTTTTTTGTGTGTGTGTGTGTTACCATAGATTTCATTTTATGGTTCAATTCAAGTGGAAAGTTCTTTATTTCCTGGTAGAAATGGGTTTGTATAATACAGCAAATGGACAGTTTCCTCCCACTAACAGCTCACAGCCGTGTCCTTGTGGATTCAGTAGCACACAATAGTATTTCAGTAGTGCAATGAACTAAGTTTTTTGGGTTTTGTTTTTATGGGGTAGTGTTTTAGGTAGACTGAGAACATTTTCCCAGGAAATGTGAAAAAAGTGTAATAAAATTGTAGTTCTAAGTGGTTTATACCTCAGCAAGTTTTCTTGAGACAAAAGTCACTTCTTCAGTTCAAGGCTGTTTTCTGAACTAAATATAAAAGACCTGCAGAGAAGAGGGGGTGCATGAAAGCTGTGAAGAAAAGGTCAGAGGAATTCTTTAAAATGAAAAACATTTGGCACGCTGCCTGTAGGTGTCATTACAAGCTGTCTTGTGTGTACCCGGAGGCCTAATCTTGGAAACAATTAAGTGCAGACATGTGAGTAACTTTAATTGTGTGAGTAACTTTAATTGTGTGCCTGCCAAATCAGTAAGCTGAAATCTTTCAGCATTTGTAAGATCTTTAGTTTACATGTTTCCCCTTCAGCTGTTAGAACAAAACCATGTAAATGGGAATTTGTCTCATATAAGTTTAGTGTTGTATTGCATGGCAATGAAGAGCTCTTTTAGATGATACTTGCGGGTGGCTTTTTTATTTTGTGCTCTTACTAGGTTTATTTTGTTAAATACATCAATAACTATCATGGTTTCTGCTTTCCATTTCCTTTTCTGATAGATTTATTGATCTTAAATTGACATTTCACTTCCTTTTGGGGTTTAGAGAAAATACTATCTTCCAGGCCCATATGTGTTACAAACTAGGTGGTTTGCATATAATATCAGTGCATTATCTGAGAATAAAAACCAAACCGTGAGCTCTGCTGGGAAAAGAAGTCAGTCTAATTACCTGGTTAATTGCATTTGTATTGCACTGGGCGCTGCAAAGTATCTCACAAGACATCATAGCTTATCTCTTATTTTCATCTGTCTTATAGGGTGCTCCATCAGGAAGGTAAAAACTCTCCTCTTGCTTGGTTTAGACATCAGTGGAGGGTGAAACATAAGTACTTGAGTATGTGTATTGAGGATGGATGAATAGATAGAGACACAAACCATAGTTTGTTGGTTTTTTTTTTCCCCCATGGTCAAAAATATTGTTGACCAATGTAAAGAACACTAGCATTAATATAGCCTGTTCTAATATAGTTTGGTTTGGTTTTCTTTGTAGTAATTTGTAAGCGCATGAAACAATTTTATCCTTTATACTGACTAGTGTCTCAGACTGATTTTAGTGCCTAATCTTTATTTTATTCTGCCACTTTTTTGTTATTTTATTTTCAGATCTAGCAGTACTATGGTTACATGCAAAAGCCATATTAGAACACATGCATGAAATTGAACAAGAAATCTGTTATTGGAATAGGAATAGCAAGACTTTCCTTTTTTCTTGTATGGGGTGTGTTTTGTTTTGTTTTTGGTTTTTTGTGGTTTGGCCTCAGACTGTGTTTTGTGTAGCACATTGGGAAACTGAGGAAGTCAATTCCTGGAACAAACCAAGTATTGAGGGTGCTGTGTTGCTTTATTTCTTTGTGTTCTTTGCCCCCTTAAGAGAGAAGAAATTGGGCAATACCTTCTTCTACTCCCTCTTCCATAGAATTCCTTTCCTTTGTAACTTTCATTGGGCCAAATCAAGATCCTGAGTTGTTCATATTCTCCAGTCTGCCCACTTGCCTGAGTCAGACTCTGTATTTTGATTAGCTTTCTGTACAAAGCATACTGCGTTTCATCCCACTTGTTCTCCCCAGCCTCTTCCATGCCTTCTCTGTCAAAACACATGCCTCTTTTAATGTCTTCTGTAGTAACTGCCGATAACCCTGGGACCACTTTATAGGCTTCTTTCAGAATTACGGAGAATCCTGTGCTTACACTTCTGCTTCTCCAGTCAACTTTTCATTAAGTCCATCCTTCATCTCCTTCACTTAAAAACCTTTGCTCCATTCCCCTATTTTAGACCTGCCAACCACATATGTCAGGACATTCTTCTTCAAATCTTGTCCTTTTTGGTGTCACTGGGTGTTTGTCTCTCCTGCTTCTGACTCTAGAGTGGTTTCAGCAGTGCAGAATGCCCTGGCTCTCTCACCAGCACCTTGTCAGATGCCATCAATCACATCAGTGTCCTTTTCTGCTTCATTCACACCTCACTGAATTATCTCATCTGACTACATTAATCTGTCAAATAAAAGGTTAACTTGGCAATTTCATAATCTTCTACAGCCAATTCTTGTTTTGTTAAAAGTAAATATGAATGGGCTCAGAGATAAACCCCCTGTATACCCACATGTAATGTTGTTTATTGCCCTGATATCAATCCATCCTAACTTTATCTTGCAATGTACTTCTGGAATTAATTATGTGCACTGCTCTGGAATCAATTACACCATTAGCATGCCACTGTATTTGGCTTCCTGATTTTTCACCCTCTTACAAAAATGGGCAAATAAAATACTTTAGTTCTCCATTCTTCTGGGTGATTCTTCATAAGAGGAGCACATCACAGCAAGCAGTTCAGGCATCAGCTGAGCTGATAAATGTATAACAAAGACTGTCCTATTAATTTTTTTACATCCTGAAATGGTTTTTTTGTCTGTCTTAAAATAAAATACATAAAATATACAGAATTAGTAATGAAAGTCAGATACAAAATTTTTTGTTGATGGTATACCACTAAGATGTTTTTCAGGAGTTGTCTTAGTGACACTATCCTTCAGTAAGCAGCAAAGTCTATTTTTGGTCTGACATAGTTCTTTTCATGTCAGAGAAATTAACTTTTGAAGGCTTCCCTTGCCTCCTCCAAGTTTCTGTTGCTCAATGGAAATTAACTGCAACTGATGTTGCTTTTTATGGAAATCCCCATATGTAATGTGTAAGTGGATTTTTACAAAACCCACACATCAGAGTGCTGACTGAAACTACTGGAGTAAATTGTTGGGTACTGCTGTCCCATTATTTGTAAAGTCTTCTGTTGCCATTTAACTGGGTGAAAATCATGTCACATGAGATTTTAGTCATACCAAATGTTACTCTTAATGTATGCATTATTGTAGAATTGAACAGGTAGTGAATTACACAACTTGTTCCAAAGAAGTGTTTCAGCCTCTGTGTAATCGTGCTCCTAAGTTTTGGATGTGCTAGTGGCAATATATTCTTTGTAAAGGCCATTGGGATAGATAATTAGTGAGAATTAAACCCCCCTCCCCCAAGCAGCTAATGCCACACCAGGACTGTAGGTCACTGCAGGATCACTGAAGGTGAGAAAGAGACATCTGCACATGGGTGAAATTCTTGGTAATGCCATTTTTCAAATGCAGTGATGATTCACTGTGTGAAAATGGTCTTCTGTATCCCCTAGCAACCAAACAAAATGTCTCTGTTCTTGTCTGCTGGCCTTCAAAAACACATATGAGAAGTGATTTGTTTTCACAAGACAATCATGCAGCATTAGAACCCATTCTTCATCAAGAGTAAACACAAAGTAGGCAATTCATTCTAGCTCTTGACTGAGTTGTAGGGCAAGTCTTTGTTTGAGAGGTGTATGTTTCTTTCAGATTTTTCTCTGACTTTTTAATGCATGAAAAATAATACTGTACTTTATGCAAATTAGTTTTAGTATTTAATATACACTTGAAATCTGAGAGATTTGGCTTTTGTCCTCAATTTCTGAGACTTCTATAGCAACACAGTATTTTATTATTTTTCACTCAGCATGCTGTTGAATTTTATTCTTTAATATGCTTAGGATAAAAAAAACATGAGACTCCATATTTCACAAAACATGTAAAAATAAGGAACATTTTCTTTAAACATAATATATCAAATGAATGGTGTATCTTTGTGTAGGCAGCTGAATTTCAGAAAGTCAGATGCTGAAAAGATTGCGTCAAAATAAGCACAAAAGACATAAGTTCCTTTTTTCAGGCTTGTTTTTCAGCAATCACACCCTTTTCTCTTTCCTCACAGCATCTAGCAATTGATGCTATTTTTAGAAATTATTCTGATAATAATCACTCAGCAAACCTTAGGCTGAATTGTTAAGAAAACTGTAGTTTTAGCTGGAGAATTGCATGATGATATACAAAAGGCTTTGACCTTTTCAAATCTCCAATTTCCCTATTTTGCTTTATAAATATAAAGCATGAGGGGGGAAATGGATTTTATCCAGAGAAGGTGCTTGTTGCACAGTTACAATTTGCATTTCCAGAACAGTAGGTTTCTTTCAGTTTTAAAATACTTTGGTTGTATTTCAGACTAGCAATTGTGTGAAGAGTTTTCTTGTGGAAAGTTAGATGAGAACAGATCACTTTCTGTGTATGTTCATGTCCTGACTAACTGCAGTAGTAGCTCCCTGCCTGCACAGTCTGTGGGGGAGAAGATTCTTTAGTCCTGGAAGAACTGGCTGACTTTGGCTTGCAGATTAATTTAGCCTTGCTTATACAAGTGGTTTAAGATAAAGGTTAAATTTGTGCACCTGAGGCACAGATTTAAATGAGGAGCAGCTGAAGAAAAACATGTTCCTCTTGAAAAGTATTTAAATTAACATAAGAATTGAAATTTGAATTAGTTTTATACTATAAAGCATTAATCAGCTTTATTTATAAATAAATTCAAATTAGACTGCAGAAGTGATCATACTGCTTGAAATAGAAAATAGAAAATAAAGTTATCAATGCTATTTTGATGTTCATGCATTTTTGCATTTTTACATT
The DNA here is from genome assembly GCA_013400575.1 of Peucedramus taeniatus. Classification (NCBI taxonomy): domain Eukaryota; kingdom Metazoa; phylum Chordata; class Aves; order Passeriformes; family Fringillidae; genus Peucedramus; species Peucedramus taeniatus. The sequence continues at coordinate 26,311 of WBNO01000762.1, forward strand.
TTTTCCCTGCATAATTTTTCCTTGTATTTTTCCACTGCTGTTGATTCCATAAATTGAACTTTATTATTCAGTATTTCAGGCCTTATTTATATATGACACTCCATGCAGGCAGTACCCTTCATCTGCTTGAAAGGGCTTGCGGAACAGGAGCCTCAGTAACTTAAGTTTGTGACTGTTGGGCATAAGTCACTGCTGCATACATCTGTTGAAGGCCTCTGCTTGTCTTTTTGAAGATATGGAATTCTGTGATATCCTGTGTTAAAAAAGAAAAAAAACAAAACCAAATCCTTTAAAGGTCATCTAGTCCAGTCTCCTGCAATGAGTTGAAGGGACATTTTCTGCTAGATCAGGTTGCTCAGAGCCCCATCTAACCTGTCCTTGAATGTTTCCAGGGATGGGGCACCACCTCAGTGAAACCTGCTCCAGTAGTTCACCACCTGCACAGTAAGCAACTTCTTCGTTATATCTAACCTAAATCAACTCTCTTTTAGTTTAAAACCATTATCCCTTGTCCTATTGCAACAGCCCCTGCCTAAGTCAGTCCCCATTTTTCTTAGAGACCCTCTTCAAGTCCTGAAAGGCTGCAGTGAGGTCTCCCTGGAGCCTTCTCTAGGCTGAACAAACCCACTTCTCTCAACTTTTCTGTGTTCTGTTGCTTCATCCCCTGGGTTGTGTTGCCATTGGGGTTGTCCCAGTCCAGGTGCAGCACCTTGCACGTGACCTTCCTGAACCACAGGAGGTTCCCATGGGCCCACTTCTCCAGCTTGTCCAGCTCCTTTTGGATGGCATCCTGTCCTTCCAGTGTGTCTGTCACAACTTTCGTGGATCCTAGTGACATTTAAAAAACACCAGTGACATTGTAAAAACAAGCTACTTCTGTTTTAGGAAACTTGCAGTAAACAGATGGAAATTAATAGTGTTAATGGTGTATTTTGTGTGGTTTTGTAGAAATCCTCTGAAAAATATATACCTGCATGTAGCTTCCTTGAACATTGTGTTTTTACCTCAGGTAGCTGCCTAAAACCTTTTTAAAGCATTCAGGGAGAGTCCTATGAGAATTTTAGTTTTTCTTCAGGAAAACCATACTTAAATGATGAGAATTTTCTGTTGGATTTTTGCATGCATCTACCAAAAAGCTACAACATGGCTGCATTTTAGCTATGCCACACTCTAATTTGCAGAAAACAAGCAAATGAAAAGCGATGTAAAAGTAATTTGTATTCACTGTTAATATCTTGTTTTTGAGAGCCATTAGTAAAAGTTGCAAATTCTTTCTTTTTTAAAAATATGTATTAATGGGATTTTGTTTAATGTAAGATTTTCCAGAGCTCCTGGTACTGAACTCTATGTCTCTGTTTAGAAGAAGGATTAAAACTGCTTCTGGGCAACTGTCCATTGCCCTTTAATACAGGAACCATTTAGACTTTATACTACTGAATAGTAATCAGAACTGAGTGAAAGAAATGGAGGCATTAGACTAGAAATGATTGAAACCTGGCAGCAGAATTTTTGTCTGATCATATGTGGGCAGCTTCCAGATCCTTTGCAATATCCCAGTGCTGCACTATGAATCCTGTACGTTAAAAAAAAAATACTGAGAAGCTTTTAAAGTCATCATCATGTGCTCTGATTGATGCAGGACTTAGGGCAAAAAAGATCTGTGGCCATTAACTGAAAGTTACAATAAAATAGATAGGCATGGGCGATATTGATTTTAGTATTTCCTCAATACTGATTTCTTCTGTTGAAAATGCAGTGTTCCACAAGTATTTTTTCATCTTTGGTGTATGTGCTTAAAGTTTCTTATATTTTATCTGTATCCTGTATTCCAGTGCAAAAAAACATTTCCTCTCAAGGCAACCTCCTTTTCAAGAGTCTTCTCTGTATGCAATATCTGATGCAGCTATAATAAATTACCCCAACTTTAGGAGGCACGAAAAAGCAGACTGGTGAAATTTTTGTGTTGAACTTCCCACTCCTGAAATGTTGAGAGTGGCAGTAGGATAAGAGCTAGAGTTCAACAGGAATAATTGTGAGCCAGGCTTTTCAGACCAGCTCTGCTGGTGGACATCATTTAAACCCAGGGTATTTCTGCTACCTGTGGTCTCTCAGGGGATTGTTTTATGTACTTTTGGATGTCACGTTTTTTTGGAGTTGTAGGAAGAAGACGGGGAACCAGCTTTTGCTTATCAGTGGGATGGCAGCAGTGACAACCACAGGGCCTCCATGCAGCAGCCAGGAGGTGTTAGCACCTGCCAGCACCTCTGTGGTGCTGAGCAGGGAAAGATCCAATGACTCTGCCAAGGAAAGCTTCTGTTTTTACCATAACTGAGCCTACAGAGATTCTTGTAAGCAGTGGCAGCTGCTAAGAGCTAAAATCATAGTGGTGGAAGCGAGGGGAAAAGGAGCAGCTAAAAGTAACTTGCTGGAGCCATGCAGACAGGCTGCCATCAGATAAGCCAGAGTGCCAACTGCTCCGTGGTATCATGCAAGTATGGATAAACTCCTAGCCTGTAGCACGAGCCTGGGAGTTTGTTAACATGTCTCCTCATTTCCTTTGTCTCCTGATGATTTATTTTTGTAGTTTTACCAAAGCTTGCAAGGAATACTGATTTATCACATGATGACTGAGCCAGCACCTTAGCTTTGCTTTGTGGAATTAAAGAACTAGAAAAAAAGAATAAAATGTATTAATGCAGTAGTGAAGATCCCGGTAACAATACCTCCAAAGAAAACAGACGGTATTATTATTTTTAAATTGTTTTTCATTTGAAAGGCTCTTTATATTTTATTGTAGTTAAATGAATGTGAAAGGTGTGTTCAGTTTTTCACCCTGGTTTCCCTATTAATGTTGAAGGGTAGGAAGAAATTATGCTCATTTGTATTCCTGGACATAATATAAATGAAAAATGAATATTTTATTGCTAATGGCTTTATAAAATGCTATTCAGATATGTCAGCAAATTTAGTATATAATTCTGTTGCAAAACATAAAAATAAAAAAATGCTCAGCTGAGGGCTCTAAAAATAATAATAATGCAATGCCTAACTACTAGAACAGTGGCTTTAACTTCTCTATTCCTTTGCAAATGGTGTCAGTTTTTTCAACAGTGCACTTTGGCCTCTCCAGACCTCACAGGGCTTGAGGCTGAGAAGTTGTGTCAAAATTAAGGTTTTTTTGTAGCAAAACCCTACAACTTTTTCATGTGCTCATTATTTGACCAGCTTCACTGTGTATGTATCTTTTCAGTAGCAAATGAATTGTATAGCAGCTAGGGAAGGATTCCTTAAGTCAATTTTGTGTGTATTTTTGTATCTAAGTATGTGTATGTATATATATATATATGCACAATATTTACTTTAGATATATTAGATACATTTTAATATCTGTATTAGTCTCTATACAGGCTGAAAGGGATGGATATTGGCCAAAGGAAGGGAGAAAGGTAGAGAAGGTGGGAGTACTTTCAGGTTCAGGTGGATGGCACAACAGGACTAGTACTGGTGATGGAATAGGAGTAGGAGTGGGAGAAATGGGAACAGGAGATGCTGTGCAATGAAACAAAGAGGTAAGAAAGAGTAGACACTTCTGAAGATGCTCTTGGGAGTGCTGGGGGATGAGAGGCTGGACATGATCTGGCAATGGGTACTCACAGCCCAGAGAGCCAAACGTGTCCTGGGCTGCATCCAAAGCAGTGTGGGCAGCAGGGGAGGGAGGGGATTCTGCCCCTCTACTCTGGTGAGAGCCCACCTGCAGGGCTGCATCCAGATCTGGGGTCCCAGCACAGGAGGATCTTATTTAGCACTGGAAAGTAGAAAGGAGAACTAGTAGAGCTGGAAGGACAGGGTGAAAGTTGAAGTTCCTTTTATATCTTACCCTTAATCTTTCCCTTAAGAATGAAAGCTGCCATGTGGAGGTGAAAACTCAGCATACCAAGTTTTTACAAAATCGAGGAATTTTTGTTCTGCCTTGACCAACTCCACTGTGGAATCTGTTTCTTAAGCTAAAAAGTGGGAGTTGCATTCTAGAAACTGTCTGTGATAAACAGAATTTCTACATTTAAGAAGACGAAGTATTGCCTTATATATATATATATGCCATATAGATTCAACTTTCAAAAGTCATTAAAGAACATTACTAGTGACGCCTCGCCTTGGTCTCAGGCTGGGGGAGCGAATCTAGATGCCGGCTAGCTCCAGCCCCACCTCCCCTCGGCGAACCGTCGAGTATGGCCGCTCCCTGCCTGTGCCACCGGCGGGCAAGGGTAATGGTTCGGCCAGGCTCGACGGGGTCAAGACCAGCCAATATGGCCGGTCCGTGGACTCGTGCTGAAGATAGGGATAAAGGAAAGGAGAGAGGGCTCTCCTACGTGGATTTCCAAGCTGCTTTATTCCCTGCGCCAGGAGCGGGGCTGCGCTGACCCGTGGGCATTGCCGGGCAACCCCGCCGTGAGGGGAAGGCTCCCCACCACGCCCCGTGTGCAATTTTTAACAATTGCAGCCGCCGGGGAAGCGGTGGGAGCAGTCCAGGCGGTGCGGGACAGTCCGGGGTGGTTGCAAGGCAGAGCTGTGCTGTGGTCTGGTGTCAGGGTGGTAGCGGGAGGTCACCGCTGCTTGCTCGGCTCACCGCCGCCTCACCGGGATCATGGAGGAGTGGGGCGAGTGGGCTCCAGCTGTCCGAGATGGCGTCGGGGTGGAGCGGAGGTG